>VXBC01009531.1:78397-124248 GCA_013399945.1 Ploceus nigricollis | reverse complement strand
TGAAAATGGTAATGAAATAGAAACCCATCCTTCCCATGGAAGCTTCAGTTCCCTACTCATATGCCTGTTCATTTCTTCCCAGCTGCATTTCAGCAATATACATATATATATATACACTCATTTGCATCTATAGTTATACCCACAGTGCCAAAATTTGCATGCACAGTCTCCCACAAGCACATTATATCTGTTTCTGACATAATTTTAAGATAATAGATCAGCTTTACAAGCATCTTAATTCTGTATATCTTCCAGAAGAATATACTTCCATGACTATACAATGCATAATAAAATGTTTTAAGGAAAAAAACCACTGAAATACCCAAAAAAGTTAACTCTGAGATAGATTGTTCACCGAAACTTAGACTGAAATACCATTTTCAGAGAACAACTATGTTTTGGGTAAAACATGCCCCTATGGTAATTTTTTAGGAACTGTTCTAGTTCAGGATTTCCCTGAAGATAACTGTGTATTTGTTCTGGGCTTTTTAGTATGAAAATCAGTTTTATGTTGTTTCAAACAAACTTTATTCAAATAAAGAAATGTAATTAATTTAATGTACTCGATAATCATTTACAGTAAGTAAATGAACATTGGAGGCAATGAAACTGTAACTTTAAAACCAGAGCAGCTTCCCCTAAATAAAGCATTATGTACCAAGGTGCATAAATATACAGTGATGGCCACGCCTATGCATGGACACATACAATACAGAAACATTTAGCAGTTTCTAAATATGCACAAAATTAGAGTTCTGGTGAAGAGTCAGCTGTTGTAAACAGATCCAAGACATATGTACTTGTAAGAAGTGCATTTCAGCCTTTAAATCCCCGCTTTTTAAAAGGCTATTGGCACTGCAATTGATGCCTAATCTGGGTTTACCTAGAAACAGAGACCAAAGTTAAAAGGATAAAAGCAGATATATTTAATGAAGGGCCTTGAAGTACATTAAGAGCAGACAAAGCCTCCCCAAGTTGCTACACCCAAAATGGACAATGGTCATGAGTCTTTCAGACAGATATAAGTGTGGGCCATTTACATATCAGGCATTAATCCTCTGATTATGGTAATGAAGTCATAATTCCCCATTTTGCTCCTCCCCAATTCACTTTTGTTTATACTTTTCAGGTCCTGAGGCTGTGGTGTGTCCTTGGATCACAGGCCCAGAGGGAGTGTTTAGTCTATCCAAAATGTGAAGAGAATTAATTCTCTAACTCTAAACTTTACATGGAGTTTAGAGTTATGCACTAACGCAGTACAGGATTTGAAGAATATAAAAGCTAAAATCTCAAGGCATCTCAATGAACAGAGGTAGTAGTATTTTTGAATATTTGCATAAGTACTTCTGAGTATTTCAGGCCAACCCAAGCCAAAAACCAAAATGTGTTCTAAACAGAGGACAGCATCAGAAAACAAAGGTGGGAAACACATCTACAATAATCCAAGGCCTTCCAGAAAACAAACAACAAGAGACAGCTTGATTCCCAACTATTAAAGCCTGAAATTTCTGTGTTAGGCTGGATATTATGATTTCATGTTCAGATTCCAAACACTGTCTGAAATTTAGCTGCTGTGTAAGTAATACTTCATCTTGTCTAGTAATTCTCTATTGGCCTCACTCTGAAATGAACTCTAGTCTTGATTTTACACACATTAGGTTTAATTTTCCTTCTGTATTTCCACAACCAGACATTTTGCATCTTCACAGTGCATATGTAATATGTGTCTGCATTTTCAGTAGCAAAAACTATTCTTTATTGACTGCCTGTTCCACATGCTTATGCTGTTAAATAAGACACTCTTTTTTTCTACCAAGAAGGTCTGGTGTTTTGGTAGTGAATTTAATCACCACTTAAGAATCACATGGGCTTTGGGCAGTGTATTAGAGGAAGCCACAAACCATTCTTAACTCAGTGTCCTGGGAAGTGATATTATTTCTTGGAAAATCCTTGGCTGAAAGGTGTCCTCATCTTGGTTATTGTTTGTTTGTTTAGTTTGAGGGGTGTGGGGGGGCAGTTATAACTTCTAATCCATTTAGTTCAGCTCTAATTTTACTAAACTTTAGCAAGTCTGTAAATGCAACTGCTCAACTGTAAATGTTTTTTGGACAATCACTATTTTTCACATGGGTATTAGGGATCCATCAGGAGGCTGCTCTTGTTTAGAAGACAACTTCTTTAAAAATTCAGCTGAAGGCTGTTTGAACTCCAACTAGTTAAATTCAGAAGAAACTGCACCTTAAGCACTGGGCTGGAGAAGCTGCACAATACCAGGCACCAGACTTCTTTAGAAGGTCCTGTCTCACCTATTTTATTTCCAGTAAGAAAATGGAGGCATTATCTTGGTCTCACAGCCTTATTTTAATAAATACATTAAAAGTGCTGTTTATTACTCATGATTCTGAGAAATACAGTTTGAGTTAAATCAAGCTCATCTAGTCCTGGAATGCATCTAGTCCATGGAATGTAGCATCTTTACTACATCTGGGTAGGAATAGGCCCAGTTACCCATATTTTGCCACCTTGCCAAGAAGTAACTCCCTAAACCCAATTCAGTAGGTCTAGAGGAAGTAATAGAGAATGAAAATAACTGCATCCAGATAGTGACTGACTTCAGCATTGAATTCCTCTCTCTGAGCAACTCCATATATGTATTAATCTGGAAGTAGGGCTGAAAATGCCAAAATGGAAAACTTCCTTAAAGATGGAAGGCTTATCACTCTCTAGTTATCTTTATCTACATTTCAAATTCATTTCTGACATATAACAACTAAAGATTTATTCTGTCATCATCCCCTCACCCTCATAAACACTGACATGGTTTGGGTCTTTTTGGTTATGGAAGTTTTCCCATTGTGTAGAGAAGAACTTCAAAGGAAGGAAGCTTCTGGTGTCTTCCTTTATTTTCTCATCACCTTCCAAATCACCACTTTTTGTAGGGCCAAGTCTGTTCCTTAATGCTTTTATTAAGGAAAAAAAACCCCACAAACCATAACCATCATTGCTGGCTGAATAAGCAGCACATCTTTATTTAAATCTCTCCAAATATTTCTACCAGAAAATGAAGATATTTTTAATCAAAATGATGCCATAGACCATACCTGCAGGTACAGCTCTACTTCCAGAGACATCTTTGGAACAAGCATTAATTGTTTTACATTTCCAGTGAGGCATCGTCATTATGATTCCTAGGACATAACCACTGGAACTGGCACAGAAAAATGCTGTGCAGGTTATGATATGTGAAATATGCAAATACTACAAGAAATAAGTACTCCTGCTCTGTTTTGTTCTTAAATCATGGATCTAAGAAAATGCCAACATATATTCTTGCAGCGTATGTATATATATAGAGAGAGGTCAAATGAGACACCTACTCATATTACAGGAATAAAAGCTGCACAATATGAATAGCAGTTCTTCCTATACAAAATTATCAAAACATTTGAAACATCAGAAATGTCATTGTCACAGAAATATTTCTTCTTGTTTCTATATTCATACTATTGAACAGCAGCACAATCCCTTTTGCTGGCTGTTTTTAAATGCCCTTTACTACTTCTCTGCAAGAATAAAAAGACTTTAGTCCAGAGCCTATTTTATTGTGTTTCAGAAGATTTTTTCTGAAATCTAACCACAGAAGTCCAAGAGACATTGAAAGTTATCAGTCTACACTGCTCTTCTTTCCTGTTTTCCTTTTCATTAACTCCAGCAAAGACTTTTTGACAACTATCAGCTGCAACATCCAGCCAACCATTTGCCCTCTCCCTCTCAGAAGTCTGTTGAGAATATTTTCTTTTTCCTTATTTCTCACTTTCCCAACAGAGGCACCCTGCTGAAGCACCAAAATAATTACAATGTTCAAAAGTGCAGAACAAGAGAGGAGAAAAGCAACAAAAATATCAAATGCACATCAACACACAAGTTATCAGTAGGGTCCCACACCCACAACAGGATGGTATTACAGAAGATTGAAGATAACCTGCTCAGGTTCTCTCAGTTTCAGTCTGTCCATGTAAGAAGGGAATAGTAGCCCTCCTGTTTGAGGAATTGAAACTGTACAACTTAGAGTGAACAGTGTCAGTAAAAAAAAATGCATCTCAGACTCCCATCAGAAAGAACAGAAAACATTTGTGGCAAGATTTCAGATACTTATTCTCAGCCCAGATACAGGCCCAGTACACTGATATCAGTTCAGAGAGCAACAGCAGTAGCATAAGTGCACTCGAACCCAGTATCACACTTCTTGCAGTAGTCAAAGTGACTGAAGAAAATACTAATATTCAAATATATAAAAATATCAATAATTAAATACTTCTAGAACAGTGCTTCCTACAACCACATCTTTTTGACGTCCCACAGCTTCAAAACTGTCTTGACTGGTGTTCCATTTACGTTGCTTACTGGAAAGCAAATACCATTCTAGCTTTTATGCTTTCTCTATTCTGATAGTTTTATATATTTATTTTTTTCCTGTTTTCTAATAGAATTAACTACTTCAAATGTGGTTTCAATGGTAGTTCCTGCAATGGTTACATAACCCTTATTGCACACTCAAAAAAAAAAATCTCAAAGACTGCACACCAGACCCATTTTTGAAAGAATATTTCATCTTCATTCTAGACTGATTTTCAATCAAAGTTTTCTAATTTATCTGCGATGGTTTAGACATACTAAAAAAAAAATATTATTCTAGTGGACCTTGCAAATTACAGGCAGAAATATCAGCAAGTTGTCTAACTGGGAGTAGGATTTGAAGGAAAACAGCAGTCAGATTCAAAAAATCTTTTATTAGAAATTTATTATCATTAATTAGTATCTGCACTCAGAAGACCTTTGTAAATGTTTTGCTATCCCTACAGAAAGGTCTGCAAGTGGCCATACTATTCTGAAGTCAACTATAACAAGTGAGGGAAAAGGGTTGCCAAAGTGTGGAACTTTTGCTCTTTGGCAAAGATTAATAGCTCTCCAGCTATATCTACTGTCAAATTTATTTCTCGTCATGTTTAATAAAATATGAATTAAAAACCCCTTAAACTCAGTCCAGGAGCCACATGAAAAATTAAATTTATGTTTAAGGTGAAAAGCAAAATACTGGAAAACTGCATTCACTGGCTAGCAGTAAAGACATCAACAGTAGAAACTAGGGGAATAATATCTTTGCATAAAAAGCAGGACATGAAATGCATCTGACCCTATTTTCCAATTTCCCCATCCACTGACACATTAGCAATCATCACATCAACAATGTTTTAATGAGTTTCTACTCTATTAAAAAAAAAATAGGGGAAAAAAAGAGAGCTTTCCTTCATTTGTAGCCTTGGTAACTGTTAAGTCAACAATGCACTGGATGTGGGAATATCTTTCAAAGCAACCAATAATTTATAGTTTGAGTCAGGTCAGGTGCAGGCAGTTTTTATTATTTTCAGTGTTCTAAATACACTGAGCAAGAGAGGGAAAATGGTTCCCTAGAGTAACATGAACTAAAAGAATCTATTCCCCAACATGTTGTCAATGCAAATGATAGCCATCACATATGTAAAAAAAAAAAACCCTTGATCTTTCATAATATTACCTTTTGATTCAACTGCACCCACTCTGCAGCATTTTAAAGAGTATTTTCTGCCAAGTCCTCCCTGTCCCATGAAAGATATCTTTAGGTCATTACTTACAGAAGTAAAAAATAGTGACTGCTCTGAAATCAATGGAATTACGTTGTTGCAAAACCACAACTGAAACTAAGGAAACTCAAAAAGGAGCACTGATACTTTAGCCCAACTTGCCAGCATTCCACATGCTCTTTACAATACAGTTAGGAGCTAATTTTTCCAGGAGAGTAAAGAAAATTGATGCACTCATCTCTCAAAGCTCTTAAGTTGTACTTGTAATTACTCTACAACTGTATGCAACTGATACAACTATGGGTATTAGGAAATTGGATATCAGCCATCCTTCCCTGCCAATGAGTATCTGAGAAAAATGACTACATATTTCATGCTCTTAAAAAGCTTTTATTAATATTCACCTTTCTGAACCTCTGTATGCCTTTGCATATTTCATAATAAAAAAAAAAAGACCACCCAAAAGAGATGACTTAAACTTCATTTGTAAGCAGTTGTATGTGCTTAAAAATGAAAAAAACCCCAAATGATATATACACGTAAAATCAAAACACATTTACTGCAAGGCCACAAAATAATTTACTTCTGTAATGACTGAAGAACCACCTATGAAAGAAAACTGTGAGACTGATTTCCAGGTGATGTAAGCCTTCAAAACTCATTCCAGGTATTTCAGTGACAATTCTGAACAATCAGCTTTTACCTGAGATGCCTGTGCCAGCATGCCTCATTAGCGGTCAGCTCAAGGGCAATCAGCCATGTCTGCACTTATTTTATTATCCTTACAGTATATTCATACTTCTCTTTACACTCCCTATAAACCTATAAATGAATAGGTTTTATCTGCTTCAACTCGTCACGCTTGAAAAGAGACTCTTGCCTCCTCCCACAGGAGGATGGAAACTGGTTTTGAGCCTTGGTAACACAAAACACTGCTTACATTGCAAACTGCAGCAGATGCTAGAAACCACCATTTTCCAAGCAGTCTTGAACTACCTATAAAATCTCACAGGCCCCACTGCGTAACAGTTATCTTCTGAGCTGGGAAAGGCCTGCCACAGGAGCTCATGGCCATGAAGTCTATCCATTAGATGCACTGTGTAACTTCCTTCTTTCAAAATTTATGCCTAAATCTTCTCCTGCTGAACCAAGTTACTACCTCTTTACATTTGATAGAAGTGAATTTTGCATAAGCTCCTTTGCCCTCACAGTTTATGCCATGTCTCCTACTTGTCCTTAAGAAGAGTTCACTCTGGAGTGCCCGATTTCTGGTTTTGTTCAGAGAGAGTGGGCTGATTCCTCAAAGTGCAACTCTCAACAAAATCCTTCCAAAAATGCAAGAAATTCATCTTTAAAATATAGCCTTTCATATGACCAGTGAATAATATGCATTATTTAGTCTAGCTCCTTGCTAGCCAATCAGTCAGGGGTTCTACAATCAGCACTACTGCTGTAAACAACTCAAGGTATTACGCAGAGGATTATCGTCTGCTTAGCCTTAAATAACTGTCTTAGCAAACATTTTTGTCAAGCCCACATCTTTTCATCGCATGGGGATGAGAAGGAAAAAGTGATGCTTTCTTTCTGTATTTAAAATATCCTTTGCCACTGAGTTACTCTTGCCTATTTGCAGGCATCTTTGGCAGAACAGAATAGGATGTGTCTGCAAAGAAAAGCGAGCACAGGAAATAAGGCATTTGTGAGAATCAGACTTGATAACAAAGAGAAAAAGCTCGTTTTCTAAGTACTTAATGTGCATTTTGGATTGCCACTCCTCCCCTTCATGCTTTCTGTGCATCACTGATATTCTGGTACATCCTTTGTTACACACCACTGGAACAAAGAGTGCTGATAAAGACAAGGAAGCTTCCCAAAATGATGTTGCCGTGCATAAACCTTAAATCTGATTATTAGCCTAAATTTATTTTTACTCTGATTGCATTTGACTGACAGAGCAGCCAACTGCAAGGCAGCTGCTAGAAAAAATAATAAATCACTGTGGCCACCATCAGTGGCTAATTTTTTCTGTCATCAGTTTGGTTTTCCATGGAATTAGAATCAAAGGGGCATGAAGTTGCAACTGGCCTCTGCATTGTTTGGGGAGAAAGAAACAACATCTTCCTGACAACCTCAATCAACAACCCTGAGATCCTCCTCCCAGTATTTCTCCTGTAAATTCTAATGTTTACTACTTGGAAATATCAAGTGAAATAAAGGGAAATCAGGAAGTATGGAGCCAGAAATACTAAAATCTCACAGTCTGAGTTTCATGAAAGCACTCACTAAGAGATATTAACTTGCAATACTCTGGATTGTTCAGCCAGACTTTATAGAGAACACAGAACACAAGGCAACTGCTCTGGGCTTCTCCCCCTTCAGTCTTGACTTTCTCTTTTTCCTCACATTAATGCTTTATCACAGAAAATCTTCATTGTGGTTTTCTTGAAATAAATACCTCCTGATAATGGAAAAACATAAAAGAAATTTCATTGTTTTAATATGGTTCTATTTTGAAGCCAAAATGTTGTATTGACAAAATCATTGCCAACTCATTAAAAATAACTCATCAATACACTCCATTCTCACAGCAGCTATGCAGCAGGAATTAAGACAAGGCTCTTCTCTGGTAATTTATATTTTCTGCCAAAAATAAAAGTGTGAGGGAACATAAGAATCCATCAACCACACAATTTTCTGTTGTTAGCCAACATGTCATTTAAAAACACGGGAGAGGACAGCCAGTCTTTCATGAAAGCAAACTTCCAGCAGCTACATGATAAACATACCAAACAAATGTCTTCATACTCATCCTGGCTGCTAACCTTATTTTAAGACAAATCACTAATATTTCTAGAACTCTGGAGTTTACTTTCACATAACCTAAAAAGATAAAAAATAACACAGAATGTGTTGCCCAGCAAATTCAAGTTCTGCTGCTTACTACCTTTATTATGACAAAACCTTTAGATATATTTTGTGTGAATATTGGTAGTCTACAACAATTTCTATAAGTTTTTCTGTAGTGCTTTAATGCAATAACACTTTTTAGTAATGAGGATTTTTTTTTTTTTCTGGGAAGATATGATGTAGACATGTTTTTATCCTGCTCACAGCTCATAAATTCCTGAATTTGGGAAACAAGCAACTGGGCAGCTTTCTATGAATACATACTTCCCCCCTTCAACAAAAAAAAACATCAGAAAGGAACAAGTCTGTGCAGACTGCATGACTTAAATTGTCTTTTGCCTGCAATGACAGGAGCTGCTCCACAGAAATAGCATTTTATATATAGAAAGTGAAGGAATACAGAGAAACAGCTTTAAAAAGACTTACATCAACACCACATTCTGGCATCCAGCCTCTTTGAGAGCTGTAGGAAATAGCCCTCCCAATGCCCTTAGTGGGACTGATTTAGGAAGCAGATGCCCAGCCACACGACACTAATTGTTAAATCACAATTGCAAAGGATATAGCTTTTCAAGGGATTTTTTCAGTTTTAAACAAAACAAAAAAAGAAAAAAATCTAATGCATTTGGTTTTAAAAACAAATCTCAATCAGGAGACAGATGGTTTAATCCCTTATGTTAAAAATAATTAACAGAAATATTTTAGTATGTAGCTCCCAAAAATCAAATATCTATGAAAACTAGAATTTATTACTTTTTTTGTTTGTTCAGTGCACATACTCTCAAACCTCCATTTGTTAATGAATTAAATAGTGAGTACCCAAAATTTCCTTAATATATACAGAAGCACATGACCAAATTATAAACATAAATATTTACATAATGCCTAAATTAAAAGTCTAAATTTTGGCTTGAGGGTTTCATGGACTATCCAGAATTCACAACTTGGACAGATTTTTGTGGAACATTAAACACACGGAATTTTTGTCCCTCTATAATTCCTTGCAAGTAATGCTAAACAGCAATCTCACAATTAAATTTGAAAACTGATTATTATGCATCTCTAAAGATGGAAGAGAAGCCACATTCACTTTTCCCAGTCCAAGAAGCTGTTTGTAAACTGTCAATGATTCTAAATGATATTCAGATATTTGAGATGAGACCCTTAGGTTTCACAACAAAAACATGTTTCCTGAAGAGTAAGGGACCAAGAACTTGGTACTCTGCACCAGAAGCCCCACTCTGTGTGTCTCATAGCCCCCAGGGTAACCCAGTGGTGTCCAATTAGACACTGCACAACTCCTTTCCTCTCTCTTACCACCAAGTTTCAGACAGATGCGTCATTACACCTCCAGAGCAGGTCAGTTCCTCAAACTTAGGCTTTCTATTTTGCATCCTTCTTGCTTTTATTACCACGACCCATCTTACTATAGCAGGGACATATCGTAAGCCCCAGATTCCACAGAAGGAAGAAATGAATCATCTCTGTGACGAGCCTGACTGCAGCCTGACAAAGCTTGTGAGGGTAGGAGTAAATTAATCATGCAGAGATCCATTCTGTCATGGCTGGAAGCTCTGGATACCTGAGGTGGCTCAATTGTAACTAGTTAGAGTATCCCCCTGCTACGCTCTGGCCTGACATGCAAGCGTGCCAAGAGATAGCAAAGAGGTTTCACATAAAGTAAGGAACCATGAAAGGATGCAAAGACACAAAGCTACTCAAATCAACAGGAAAACTTAGAACTGACCTGAGAGAAATAAATCTTCCAGCAGCACAAATTGATCTGCTGTGTAAGGCAGATCAATTTTGTAATTTTCTGCCCTTGTGCCAGTTGCTGACCTCGAAGTCAACTGCAATTTTTGCAGATGTGAGTACAAACCTAGCACAACAAAGAAAATTCTTCCCCTTTCTCCACCTATTTACATGCTTTTCTTCTCAAAACTTCAAACAAAGAAGCACTCTGAAAGCACCAAGAAGGAAAGAAAGGAGAGAGACATGCTCAGTCTTAGATATTAACAAGCTGTTTAAAAAGACTTTCTCTCTAAAAATGCCTTTAAATCAAAAGCCCTACAATTTCAAGAAAATAATGGCATTTCAGAAAAATAATGAGCAACACAGATCACTGTCCATCACAGTACTGATCATTTCAATTCTGCTTCTTCTAAAACTATTTGGTTTTGCCCTTATCTGTGTTTTTAAGCCCTTTCCAGCTTGAAAAACAGGTAACCTGTGATCCCTCATTTAGATAAAAAGGTTTTCTGGTGTCCATTTCCTTAGAAGATAACTTTCTAGCTTAATACTCAGGTAAATTTCCATGAAGGCATCACAAATATGTGATTTTAACACAAAAAACCCTAAGTATTTAAAAGCAGCTTGCAATTTTAATGAGGCTGTATAATGACAGCAACTACCAAGTCTTATTGAAAAGGTGATTTCGCATGTAAAATCAAACCAAGTACCAAAGGCTAAGCACAATACCCACTGGCAGCTTGGGAAATACAGGAATAATGTCAGCACAGGAATGATGCCTAGAAGGACTAAGAAGTAAGAGGGAGAGCAAAGACAAACTGCAGCAGCAGTGGGCAACAAGATGCCACTCTTGCTGCCTAAATCCTTTCTAGATATCATACAATGGTTTGGGTTGGAAGGAATCTTTAAAGATACAGCCCAACCTCCCTGCTACAGGCAGGGACATCTTTCACTGGATCAAGTTGCTCAAAGCCCTATCCAACCTGATCTTGGATGCCTCAAATAATGCAGCATCCACAACACCTCTGGACAACCCGGGCCAAGATTTCACTGCACTTATAAAAAACTTCTTCCTCATGAGCAGATTAAATCTGCCTTGTTTCAGTTTAAAACTGTTACACTTTAGCCTATCTCAGTAAGCCTTGGCAATAAAGTCTCTCAATCTTTCTCATTAGTCACCTTTATATACATTGAAAGGCCACAATAAGGTCTCCCCAGGGCCTTCTCCTCTCCAGGCTGAACAATTTCAACTTTCTTCTCAGGAGAGGAGTTCCAGTCCTCTGGCCATTTGTTTGGCCCTCCTCTGGACCTACTTTCACCCAACATTGCAAACTCAACTTGTAAGTCACCTTTAAGTTGTTTTTTAAGAAGAACAAAAAATATTTGTGCTCATTGACTACTTGTGAGTCAAAGGCTTCATTACATTTAAAGAAAACTCCATTATAAGTTCCTTTGGCATGAATTTAAAGATATACTATATAAGTTTGTTGGTTTTAATCAAAACTATTTGTTGCTCTCTTGAGAAACACAACAAAACTACCTCTTTACATCCTCCAGCTACCTCAATTATAAGGGCCAACATACTCCATGAACAACAGCTGTAAGTCACCTATGACAGCATGTATAAAGTAAATTAGCTATGAACAAGTGCCCTCTATGAATACAAGTACCAGGTATTTAAAATATTTCTTTGGAAAAAAAAAATCTGTCTTCCTGCATAAGCAGAGAGAATGGAGAAAAGACTAATATTCAAAAGGAGACAAATTTGCACCAAGTTACACCCAACGAAATCAATTTCAAAGAGCCCAAGTAAATCATCCAAATAATTGTGTAAAAAAGACAGTGTTGATACAGCAAGATTCCTTGGTACAGAGAGTAGACAAGTTTCTTACATTCTGAGTATCATCCAGCTTGAATATAATGTTTCTGTCACATCACATCACCCAGTGTTTTGGAGAGAACCCCACAGTTAAGATCTCCTACTAGAGAAAATTATCATTTAGTGAAAGCTATGGACTTCAGATTAGGTCTACCAAATCAGAATCTCTCAAAACCTGTAGGAAAATCACATGCAACATCTTTTCTGTAAATTCTGGCATTTATAGATGATACAGCGATTTCTGAAAAGCATTAAAGGTTCTGTATTTTATAACTAAAGTCATTACAAAGATTAGTATTTTCTTCTCCAGCAACACAAGTCTCAAAATTTCTTTACAGACTGCCTCCTCATTACAGCTGCCCAGATCTAATTTAGAGTCCACTACTACTTCTGCTGTGGGTCTCTCACGTTTCTTTTTCAAGGCTTACTATTACTTCAGTGCCTTGCTTCACCATATTCAAAGACCAGATGCTAAAATTCTCAGGAGGTTTTTGCTTTCTTTCTCTTTCCTCATCAATAAAATTCGCCAGAGGATTTTAACATCTTCCCTTGAAGACACACACAAAAACCTAGCAGCTCCTCCTAGCACAGTATCATGGTATAGCCTGGCAGACAAACACCTCACTCTCTACCTCACCACAGGGGGATGGATTGGGAGGTGAAGGATAAAATCTGTAGTTTCAGATAAATACAGTTTAATGAGACCAAAAAGGAAAGTGTAAATTATAATAGCAAAACAATTAGAATATACAAAAGAAGTGATGCACAATGCAATTACTCACCACCCACAGGCTGATGCCCAGCCTGTTCCCCAGCAGAAGCCCCTGGCAAGCTCTCTCCCTAGTTTATAGACTCAGCATGACATCACATGCTATGGAATATCCCTTTGGCCAGCTTAGGTCAGCTGTCCAAGCTGTGTTCCCCCCGCAGCTTCTTGTGTCACCCAAACCACTCACTGCTGTTATGGTGTGAGAAGCCAAAAAGTCCTTGATTGAAAGTAAGGACTGCCTCACAAGAACTAATCCATCATTGTGTTATCAATCCCATGCTAAAATCTAAATCCTAAATCTAAAACATGGTACTATACCAACTACTACGAAAAAAAATTAGCTCTAACCAGCTAAAACCAAGACACATGGCTACCCTTTACAGCTCTTCAGAAGTGATTATTCATCTTGGTGCAGACTGCAAAATCAGGAAGGCAATGCTTTGTTTGTTGAATAGCAATAATTAAAAGTTTACAGTCAACATAAAATTCAGACTTGCAAGTCTGAGTAGAGTTGTCTAAAAACTACCTCAAAGCATGTGTTTATTAATGCTTTACATCTAAAAGTTGAAGGTGGTTTTAGGGCAAATCAAGGACTGAACTTCCTGAGGGTGAGGGAGAAGTGTTATTTCCCTTAGTCACATAGTTTCTTTTACAGAATCAAGAGTAATTCTCCCCAAAGCAAATTAAGCTAAAAACCCACTGCTGAGTCGCCCAACTTGATTTAACTTTGGGTGGAATCTCCTAAGAGTAGCACCAAAAATAACACACCACAAGCATCACTCAGCCACAGCAGAAACTGGACTTCACTATGGACACCAAAGCTTTCAATATGCACCTCTCCCCTGTTTCAGCAACTGAGTACTGGAGCTCGGCTTTGAAGCCTGAACACTGCTCAGATACCAACTGGCAGTAGAGAGGTCCTATGAGGACTCACAGCTCTCCAGCTATTCTTGTTTCCTAGCACACTGAAATTAAATCATTTGGCTTAATTTTACTACAATTACACATGTATATGCAAACTTATTTTAAAATATATATATGTAATTTCAGCCTTTGAAGATATTGGTTCTCTTTAACAGTGCTACTTGGAAAAATGAAGGGATAACACCCAAACAGTACAAACCACTACAGTATAAACCACTACATTTGCTTAAAACACACGGGCTTTATGAGAAAGAACAAATGCATACCTGTAATACAAGTGATTTCCTGTTTAGATTCACACCTCAGAGATAAATGGGTATTCCCTGTGTAAAGGTTGACACCTACATATTAAAACAAAAGCAATATCTTGCAAGAGGGACCCACTTTCTAAGGAACGGACAGATAAAGCCAATTGGTGAACTTAGTTATTTCATAAGTTCCTAAACCAGAGGGAATAAAGAAATCCTATTGTGATGACTTTGTGGTATCAGCAGATCCTCTCACACCACCTTTTCTTGTCCTGATCACCCAGCATCAGCTTTTGTAAACAAAATAGTCATGTCTACATTTGCCAGCAAAACAAAAAACATTGTGTTTAGGTCTAGGCTCCTCAGAGCAAGAGGGATAACAAGCTACTGGAGAGACTCAAGCAACTGAGGCACTTAGACATCTCTCACAGAAAGAAAGGCTGAGAGAGCAGTGACTTAAGCCTAGAAAAGGCTTGTGGAGGATCTTACTAATGTATATCAATCGTATATATATTTCCACATGAATGTATATAAACATGACAAAAACTTTCAAGGAACATGGAGCCAGATTCCGTTCAGCGTCGGCCAGCGACAGGACCAGAGGAAATGGACATAAATTGGAACACAGGAGGTGCTCTCTGAACATCAAGAAACATTTACTGTAAGGGTGACTAAGCAGCCCAGAGAGGCTGTAAAGTCTCTATCCTTCGAGATACTCAAAAAACCACCTGGACAGAGACCTGAGAAACCAACTTTAGGTGACTCTGCCTGACCCAAGGGGCTGAACACTACAAACCCCCAGAGGTCCCATCTAACCTCAGCCATTCACAAAAAAAGGCGGCCTGCACAGACATTCAATCTTTCAATATCAGCTTTCTAAAAGCTACAGCAACCACAGCAAGACTATGGTCTTTCCACACACATTGTTCTGTTCCATCCCTTTTGCTAGCTCAGTTCAGGCTCACTCAACAGACTACACACAAAGAAGCAGTACTAAATCATCTTTATTGTACATTAAACTCACAAAGTCAAACCCATGAGAATCAAAAAAAAAAAGCTAGTATAGCATTAGAAAAATATTTGACATTTCAGCCTACATACAGTAAGCTCCACTATTTTTATAAAAGATCAGAACTTCTCTTAATAGGCTGCCTCTCCACGCTAGGAGAAGCATCCTGGTTAGGCATGCAGAGGGTGATGATGCAATTACACTGAAGTGCCTCAGTTTCAGTGACATCTTAGTACTTTCAGTAGGAAAGGAAGATTAGACAGCAAGGCATAGATCTTAAGCTATTGGCTCTTCAAAAGAGGCTCTCTGGAATATTTTGTTCTTCTGCAGATCAAAATACATACTTTTCTAACCACTTAGCTCTTTTACATTTATAGGTCCTGACACTCAGTAGGATCACAAAGTTCATGAAGCATAGTGGTAGGGCATGCATCTAATACAGAGATTAAAGAAAATGGATTCAAAAGAACATTTGACCAAGGTTAAAAAAATGATGAGAACCCTTTTGTCATGCAGTCCCCAAAATTACTCTTATACTCTGAGATTGATGACAGATAAATTGAAAACATGTAAATACAATACAGATTCTGTACAGTGTATAGCTATAGCCTGATTTTCAGAGGTCAAAGCTGAGGGATCACAGAGGTTCTTTCTGTATCAAGGATTCTATTTATTTCAGTTGCATGGCTAAGTAATGTCTAAGATCACTTAGAAAATGCTAGTTTTAAAATTTAGAATTTTTCCTCAGGTTCATTTATGCTGAATTCGCCACTAAGTTTCCCACTTAACAGCAGTGATATTTCACATAAATTATTTGCAATGTATCCTCAGTCCCTCCAGCACAGCCATTTTTTTTTTTGGGAAGTCCAAGGCTGCTTTTCTCTGTAGACTCGTACTTTGAAATACAAACAGCTGCTATAGCTTTTTCCTCCCCATAAGGAACAACCCCCTGGTCTCTTCTGGTGCTTGATTTCCCATCCTGATTCTGCTACACACACTGCCAATGATATCAGTGCTCTCCCTGTAGCAGCTGCCTTGTCATGTGCAAGCCTGCTTTGGGAGAACAGAGGCAGGAACAAATATTGCATCAAAAGCAGCCATCAAAATGCTGGCTAAAACAGTAGCATTTGCCAAAATAAATTATTTCTCTAACTCTAATATGGGATATTTGTATGATTTTTAATACTTGTATGAGGCTATCATTCCCTAAATTAAAATATTTTACTTAAATAAGACAGAACAGGTATGAAACATTTCACAGTAATCATTATTATTTCACTGATAATTTTTCACAGTACAGCTACAAAGAATGGACACATTTAAAACATTAAAGTGAGTGAATTCTCTCTTCTCACTTCATTCTAGTTACTCTTTCATAAAAGATAAGAGGGAAAACCCCACTCCCACCTCCCTAGAGAGCTATCTGGTTACATTTGGAGTGGTTACAACAGTTCAGTTTGGGTCTTATTACAAAACACAAAGAAAATGCAAACAAACAGGAAACTAAGACTGAGGAAGAGAAAGAATATTTTCTGACTTTTAATGTGAGAACTCAGGAGTTTAAACACCCATGCAAGGTTTGGGTGTAATTCATCCCTGTACCAAGGATTAAGTCATTTGTTAGGATTGCTAGAAGGGAGGGTGGTTCAAATTCAGAGTCTATGGGATGTGCTAGTTTTGAATGCACTCCATCACTTCTGCCAAAACTGTTGTATTTTGCACAAGTACCCACTTCCTTGAGGAGGATCCTAGACAGAAACCCACCAAGAACATCTGCCTTGCTCTTTGTGTCATTGCTAAGCATTTTATAGGAACAGCAAGGGGTCTGGCAGGCTCCATAGACCTACTCTGAAGACAGCAAAACCTCTGCTGTCCATCTGAATCTGGCACCATTCTTATAAATGGGCCATTTGAGAGTTCACATCACACTGTTGGAAGGATTCTTGCTATCCCAGCTCTTGTGTAAAGTGCATTCTTGTGTCTCTGTTAGCAAGGAGCTTGACTTTAAAATATATTTTTCTGTTTCTACATTTCTGTCTTATGCAGTAAGATAAGCTGCAAGCTCCCATGTTGTTAAGAAAATACTTCAGTACTTGCATGATTCTGCAACAAATAAGTTAATGCTAGGATTTAAGCAGATAATGTTATTCTCATCCATCATTCATTTCATCCCACTATGGACAGAAATAACATGCATAAAAATAACCTAAATATAGGATTTGGGCTGGTTTATTTTTCACAATATGGTGTCAGGTATACCTAGAGTTCTTCTTTGTGATGTTCTACAGGTGAAGATTATTACCAGGTGGTATAAACAATTTTGTATGGCATTTTATGAGTTAGGGATCACAAGAAGTTTTTCTTAAGCCCATGGCTTATTCACAGTGCACTTTATTTTCATCATTTCTCAGCTTTTATACTTATATTTGAAAACTCAGGAGTTGTTTCTACTTGTATTAAGGACATGATTAAAGCTCAGTACAGTTGATCATCTCTCAAAAGAGGAAAAGCAAAAAAAAAAAAAAGCCTAATTATTACTCTAAAAAAAACAAACCCCAAAATCCTAAACCTTTAGAATCTTTATTTAGCCTATTGAAACAGACTAATCAAAGATTATCAATGATCATGTGCTATCAAGACATTATCAGCTATTTCATTTTGCCTGGATACTTCCACTGCCAGATCTGGCATTTAGCTGGGAGTGTCAGTAGCAGGACCAGGACACCTGCTACAGACTAGGAATTCTTTTGGACAGAAACCACATCTTACTCATAGAACGCACAGCATGCAGAGTAAACCTTCCTCACTGTCCACTGCCAAAATTAACTTAAAATAAAATGATGTAATCACTGTCAAACTATGTCCAACAACACTGCATGCGTAGGAAAAAAAATGCCTGTCGGTGAAATATCACCTTCCCAACTTGCAGAGCCCTAAAACCCAGTGTTCAACACATTTCAGTGGAAGTCACATCCTCACTGAGACCTTCCATTCAAGGTTTAGAATGTACCCACCCTGAAAAACTGCATCTGGACATCAAACACAGTATTCCTGCCAAACACTAAGCAGAAATTCATAAGACCCAAATGGAAAACATCCAGTACTAATGACTCAATTCATGGAGCTGATTTCAGGAGATGATTCATAACTACCCTATAAATTTCACTAATTGGAAACCCCTCTCACTGCTCACACTGAAGGGGAAAAAGAAAAATTAAGACACTTCCTGCATGCTGGTCAAAAACCCCAAATAAGGCAACTATTAATTGAGTTTTTGGCAGACACCCTTCAATTACATCTGCACAACCCAAAGATCAGCAATACATATACAAATACATGTACACACACAAACACAACAGAAAAAAGACTGAGTATTTGTAGGGGGAAAAAAGTTACTAATTGTTTTATTTCCTTAGAAAGCCCCAGGAAATAATTTAAATTCTAAAGATAGCTTGAGAGGATGTATCAGTAAGGGTATTTAGCAAATCTCAGTAATTACATATTTGGTATACTGCAATATGAGATAATGCCTGTAAGCAAACAAACAAACAAACAAACAAACCAACCAGTTAGGATTTCCCAGGGCATTACCAAGTCTAAACACTAAATTCAGAACAAGTCATTCCTAGTTTTGTGAAGAATGGAGGGTGGGACTGAACATGTTTGATACCAAAAGCTTGGGTTGTATTGTTGCTAAGGTCCTAGTCCAGAGTTATTTATTAGTTACAAAGCAGCCAGTTCAAATAAGGATAATTGAGACTTGACTCTCCCTCTCTCCTTGACTCTTGCCAGACCCCACCCCCTCCACACACTCGCCTGCAGACGAGGATAATTGACCCAGCTTGTAGCCGTGCCCCCTCATTCAAAGGGCACCTGCCTCACGCAATCTCTGCCCTCTAAGTTATTCTTCAGAGCATTTTTTCATGCTCTGCAATCATGAGAGCAAGAATCTTTCATTTAAGGAAAAAAATAAAAACCAAACAGGCTAATAACGCATAAGCCCATGAGTCTGGGTCACAGCCAGAGACCTGTAATGTGGGTTAACATCTGACCAAACTGTGAAAGTAATTGCAGCTTCTCCAGTAAATCTTCTCCACTCCTTCCCTGTGTGACCTGGAATATGCACCTCTAGTGACAGACCTCTGCTCTGAGTGTACTGGGGGATTTCAGCTTTGCCATACCCTTTAAGAAAAAAACTAAAATCCAATAGCTTTATATAATCCTTTTTTGAGAACCTATGTCCTATTAAAACACTGAATACCAACCAAAAAAAAGTCCCTAAAGCATGCCAGTATTTAAAACCGCCCTACCAGCACAAGGAGTTGGATCTAATTATTTCTTTGAGGACACAAGAATTAGTGGCATCACCACAATCCTCCTTTGGCTACTGACAGGAATTGTCATGCAAAGAACAGCAAGCCACAAAGAACAGAACCTGAAAAAAGATATTTAACATTTAATTTCCTATTTCCCATATGTTTGTAAATTTATAGCATTTAGCATTACTGAGGTAATTGTGTTTTTTTCTGGAGAAGTTTAGAAATACTTCAGCTTGGTTTGGGCTCCTCCCACAACTCACATTAGATAAAAATAGACTCAAGACCTGTAATGTGAACTGGAGAATGCACACAACTGGGGACCCATAACTTTATCAGTAGTTTTTGCAGGATATTGTAAAGTGCAAGGAAAAAAACAGAAATACGTGTAACAGCTGCAATGAAGTGGATCTGCCAGCTCTAGAAATCCCATCTTGTACAAGTTAAAAATGCTCACCTGCCTTCAAGCTACAGTGTAATTTGATGTTTCTAAAAAAGGTGAAAAATAGGATAAAGATCTTGGCAAAGGTCAGATGTCACATGTAAAACAAAGAACAAAATAGAAAGCTTCATGTCCTTCCCATATTGAAAGGCCTTTCAAAGTATCCCATGTATACCTCTCAGCAAGTCTTTTTTTTCCCTTAAAGACCTGAATATCAAGATACAGATCACTATGCTGAAAGCCACTCTTTCCAAAATGAGAGTGCTTGCCAATAAATCACAACTGTTTTACCATATGCCACATCGTTCTGCCAAGTATCACCAGCTTGTTCTACTTTTAAGCAAATTTCATTATAAAATAGCTCAGAGCAATGCTCATTAAAAAGTATACTGAAAAACGTCAAGTTGTTTTTATATTAAAAATGGGACTTTGTTTTCCATGAAGATTTCATACTTGTGTTTATTGAAAAATCTGGTATTTCTCAGAAAAATCTGAGACATCTCACCTCAAACTCACCACTCACTTCTGACACTGGGATGACAACTCTGTCATCTGCTCCATTGTTCACTAATGTTGATTGTTGCTTTGAGAGCTCCAATTTCCAAGGCTCTGGTGAGACCTCCAATCTAAGCCCACTCATTAATCACCTTCCCTGTTGGTGCTATCAAGCAAGAGGTCAGGACACAACCATTTCTTTTGGATAACTTTGAATAGGTGTGTTCACCCTTTTAAGTTAGGGGATCACAACACTCAGCTCTAAAAGTCTTCTGAGAAATCATGAAGCCGTTTGAGCTTTTTCACAAGCATGTAAAACTCAGCAGAAGGTCTTTCATATAACAGCTGACAAGACTGGTCTTCAACTCCTGAACTATCCAGAAACTAGTCCAAATGCTGACCTGATTTAAACTCTGATCTCACTGGACTCATGGGGTTGGGAGGGTATGCAAATCAACCCAAATCTTGGCTTTAGAGTCTCTTTGATTTGTGCTGCCCAGAAATAGATCAACTCATGGTGTTTTCACATTTTAGCTTGATGAATCATTGCTAAACCTATCATAGCCTAAAAAAAAAAAAATAATACAATCATTAGCAAAAATCATTATTGCTTCCATTATTTTTCATTCCATTCAATTGTATATCCCATTTACTCACATCCAATATTTGTCATGGCCAACAGTCAATCAAAAAATATCCCTTCCTGGCACTGTTACAATTTAGTGGATGTTATAAACTACTCATACAAAGTAAAATTCTCAAATTTCAAGCTTTAAAAACAGAGTCACTTTCAGTCATGGCTTACAGCATATGAATCAGAGTACAGAAGTCACAAGTCATAGTTTTCTCCTAAAAAACCCTATATTTTTTAACAGGTGGCAAATGATGATTTAAGGGTTCTGCATGCTTTGGTCGACATGTTATAACACAAATCCAGCTGCTGACTACTGGCTACTGGCTGACACTCTTCATCTAGAAAAATACAAATAACTTAAACACCACAGTACAGTCTCTGTAAAGCTAGGGTGTTCCAGGGTCATGTTATATAACTGATGTCCAAAATTCAATTTTTATGAATAGATGAGATTTCTTGTATTTCTTTTCCACTGTGGATTTCCCACACATGTTCTCTTATGCCCTTCTCCAACAGTAGGAAATTTATAAAAGCCTTTCTATTCTGGAACTAGAATTTGTTTTTCCTAGGTATTTTCAATCTTGCTGCCTCCTTATTGTGCAGTTTTAGTTCGGTTACTCAAAGTTGGACCAAAACTGTTACCATTCTTGTTTAAAATAAGATATAAGGGCTTTAGGGACAAAGACCGTATCTTTTCAACCTGCCACTCAGTGTTTCTGTCCAACCACATCCTTTTTTCCAACCCATCAGTCCCAAGAAAGTGCCTATGAAGAACAACATTTAAAACAGCTCTTTTGCCCTCTGCTGCTGAAAAAGCGAAGCAAATAATTTTAGTATTATTCTATTGAAGTTCCATTCTGAGTTGTATTAAAACACTCCAGAAATGCAAACAAGGTTGTTTAGCCCATGACAGCATTTTTACACTTCCTTCTCATCCCACTTATAAATGCCTCAGCCCTACTCTGACTTTGCATTTGGAATTAGTTATAAGAATGAATCTTCTTTATTAGACTTACATAGCAAAAGCATAACTGCTAAGAGCCTATTTCACTGTGCCCTGTTCAGTTCCATCACACCTTTCCAGAAATTAATGGACCAGAGCCTCCAATATTTCAAAGAAACACCAAATACTAAGGACTTTAGATCTTTTCATTCTCGTCCATCTCCATGAAGAGGTTACACTTTCATAACCAGTTTGACACTCAAGATTCTCCCAACAACTGAAGAGATTTTACATCCCTAACATCGTCAGTTACAATTGTGCCTTTTGCCAAGTTCTCCAGTATTCCCTATAAGGGGCAATGCATTGTTGAGCAGTTTCTAAACAGAGTTAGGCACAATGTGGCTTAATGCAGAAGTTTTATTAAAACTTTGTGGATTTTGGAATGCATTCATTACTCTTATGATGCACAGAAAGCTTAAATAACACAGCAAAATAGTAACAGCTGAACAAAAGCAGGGAACCCTCTTGGCCTTTTCCTCCCATCTCTATTGTGGATCATTACTAAACCAACCTGGCAGTTCCTAGATGCCATTACAGGTCAGTGGCTCAGATTTGAAAGACACAGATGCAGCATAATTTGTATGCAACCCTGGAACACATATTAATGCCTGCATCAATTACTGCATGCCACTTCAAAAAGCTAGCCAAATAAACTGATTTTAGGGAATGAGAGTACTGTTTCTACTGTACAAGTATAGGAACAGAAACAAAGGGCAGGTTGATGATATCAGCCCAAGGCACAATAAATCTGTGTCAGAATGCAGACAGAAGAACAATAGGCAAATATTAGTCTTGGACTAGAAAAAAAACCACTGATATAAGTTTATAACAGCTTTTTAGTAACCAGATAACTACAGCTGAAACAATACCTATTTTTTTTCCCAACTTTCACCCAGCACAAAGAAATAGAGCCAGGTGGTGCTGGAGGTCAGAGTACAGCACTGCAAATATGCAAAGGTACACACTTTTTAACTCCTAGTTCAAGGGAAATCTCCAAGTCTATCCTGTTAAATGGCATAGGTTTAGTTACTATTTAGTTTTCTACACCTGTTCTGCACTAGTGTCCCACAGAGTGTCAATAATTAATATCAGGCACAAAATGCAGCCAGAGTTTTAACAGGGATCCCCTCCCAGGCTAAGACCCCTTTCCCCACAGCCTGCCCTGTTCCTAGTGGTAACTTCTCCTGATTTTAATTGACCTGAGAGCAGCATCAGGCAGATTTACAAGAGCACAGGTTTATCCAGCAAGACTTACTACAATCATGTGGAGTGAAACATGCCAAGACCAGGTGACTTTAAGCATTTATCAAAGTGAAGGATTACGAGGACCAGGGCTATAGCCAGATGGGATGGACAGGCACTGTGGGAACCTGCTTTGTAACATTCTTCCAACTGTCTTAATGAAAAGGTAAATCCTACTTAGCTTTCCAATGCCAGACCTTGAGACACTGTTAATCAAATCTGATTTTCCAAGGGAAATTTTACAGCTGCTTCACATGAAAAAATTCTACAATTAGAGACTGTATAAACACATCATCAAACAGCTCTTTAAAAAGAAAGCAAAAAACCAGACTTTTGTCAATGTTTCAATCAGATGCTAATTAAGGAAGTGTTCAAATGCCTGTCTTCAAGGATCACTCTTGAAAGAATATGGATTAATTCTAGAAGAAAGAGAAGATGCTACCCTGGCTCTCTAAGTGCTGTAGTGGTAAGAGATGAACACTGCATTGTGAACTGTCTTATGATTGTATTCACTACTGTGTTTGAGTAAAACCAGTGCTCTGCAGCTGGATCAGACCCTACTGATGCCTCAGAGTGGCTACCTAGAACAGAGGCTAGACAGAGTTAGAGAATAAAGTGGGTGTTTATTACAGACCCTCAATATATACACCTTGGGCAGCGTAAAAGCCTCACAGAGGCCACACCCAAGATGGACAATGGTCACAAGTTTTTCAGAGAGATATATTTGATATCAGGGGTTAATTCTCCAATTACAGCTTCAAGTAATGAAGTCATATTCCCCCAGCTCACTTCCCCCTCCAATTCACTTTTGTTTATACTTTCTGGGGCCTGAGGCTGTGGTGTGTCCTTGGATCTCAAGTCCAGACGGATTTTTTGTCAGACCAAAATGTGAAGACAGTAGTTAGCACTTTATATGGAGTTTAGAGCTATGCACTAACGCAATATAGGATTTGAAAAATATAAAAGCTACCACCTTAAGTCATCATTACTAACAGCAATAAGGACACCGAAGAAGTCAAGGACCACCTGTGATTTCTGCCTCTCGTGTGAAGAACTCCAGGCAAGTGGTTCTCTGCCTTCCTAAAAACTTGAAAGCTAATGAATCATTAACATTCCCCACAGGTAAACTTTGCCATTTCCAATAATAATAAATACACGCTCATAATCTGAATATAAGTTGACAAGTATAGGGAGAGGCATTGTTTCTCTGGTATTTATTTTTCTACTGTGATTTGGAAAAACCCATTATTTACTCCAGCAAAAAGAAAAATAGGAGTTGGCTTGCAGCATGGAATACCTTGAGCCACTTTCAGTAAATAAAATGCCTGATTAAGTAAAATTTAGCAAGTTTGGAAGAAACACAGCATTACATATTTTTTTTTCAAAATAAGTGAATGCCTGAAAATATAAACCTAAACTAAGCACAGTGCTAAATGATTCATTTGCTACTTTTAGCAGATAGTCTCAAAATATCCTTTATCTGATTTACCTTTACATCAGAAGAAAAAAGCCTGAGAGCTGCCAAACTCTTAGCATTTGGAACTACCTAATGGCAGAAAAACAAACTTTATGATAATATTGAACAGCCTGGGCTGCACAGAGGGTGAACCTATTTCCAGATTACATTTAGAGGTGATAACCACACAATAATCCCCTAGTTTGGACTGGAGAAAATTATGTATGCAGTACACAAGCACAAAACTACCCTGTTGCTAAGAGTTACAGAAGTATTTTTGAAGAGTGAATGACAAACAATTTTACCTTAAATTTACTAATATAAGCTTTGAAAACACACTGTGAAGGGGAAGAAGATAAAGACCATTTAGACTAAATAACTAAAGAAAAGTCATTTTCAGAGAAGAAATTGCAAACTTAAGCAACAGGCTGGGGTTAACTCTCAAGTTCCCTGCTTATCACACTGATCTACATTACAGGTTGTTCTGATTTAGTTGAACTTGTTTCAAGCAGAGTTTTGGACTGGATGACCTCACAGCACCACTGCTGCTTTAAAGGAGGGACAGAACTCTTGCTTCTGCAGTCCAAAATCCTTCACCACAACAAATCTTCCCAATGCTGTAAAACACTACTGTAATGTTGTCATGTGGCAGAGGAAACTTGCCTTTTGTTTTGGAAACAGGAGATTACAGAGGACACAGGAGTCTCCATCTATTTTCACAGCTTCAGGGATATTTCCCGTTGTCTTGTACCGCTGTATGCAGACAGAAAGATCTCTCCACAGTAGGGTGGATTTCATCCTGTTTCAGGTCAGGACACTTCCAAGAATCAGATCCTCATAAAAAGGACTCCACAGGGAATATAAAATTTTTTTTAAAAATAACAATTTGCCAATTTAAATCCAGCTCTGGGGCCCCAACACAAGAAGAGCACAAACCTACTGGAGTGAGTACAAAGTAGGCCACCAAAATGATCAGAGGGCTGGAGCACCTCTCCTAGAGGAAAGGTTGAGAGAACTGGGGTTGTTCAGCCTGGAGAAGAGAAAACTTCAGGGACACCTCAATGCAGCCTTCCAGTACCTAAAGGGCACCTACAAAAAAGCTGGAGAAGGATTTTTTTACAACAGCATGTATTGATAGGACAAGGGAAAATGGCTTTAAATTGAAAGGGAGTAGGTTTAAATGATATATTAGGAGGAAATTCTTCACTGCTAGAGTGGTAAGACTCTGGTTCTGTTTGTCCAGAGACATGGATGTTCCATTCCTAAAGGTGTTCAGGACCAGGTTCAGCAACCCAGATGAACAGGTGTCCCTTCCCATGGCAGGGGGGTTGGACCTGGATGATCTTTAAGGTCTCTTCCAACCCAAACCATTCTATAATTAGATGAGTTACTTATTCATTCCTGGCTTTTTTCCACCCCTGTTTTATTTAAGCTGCAACTCCCAGAGTAATTTCTTCCTGGCAATAAATTGCCATATTGCTTGAATTTATTTACAAGTTAACTTTACTGGATAATCTACTTGGAGAGGAATTGTATGTACTATCTGCATGCAAACTCCTCAATCAGTCAAGTTAGTACATACAAAAAAGAAATATATATCTACATGTATATGTAAAGCGTAGTAATTTGACTATGGCAAAAAATAGTATGCTCATCATTATGAGGGTAACATGAATGTCTCAAAGATCTTTAAGATCTATCATCATCATCTTAAAAATTATTTAATACCACATTCTCTGTTGCTAGAGAACTTAAATACATATATAGTCTTGCAGAAAGAATTAAAAACCCCCAACCAAGTCTTAGCACTGAAGTAAATTAAGCCTTACAACAACATGCACAATAAGTAAGTTAATGCAAAAAACCATTTATGAATACACCAGAAATTGCAAGGAGTGCTACCTGGGGGGCTGAGGACAAGGTGGGATAATAAGTGCAAACTTCAATTCCCTTGCATTTCGTCAAACACAGCCTGAACACCAGGTTGTGGGGTTTTAGGTACTGTTATGTGCTAAGAAGGACAGCAGGCACAAAAGCCTGGGAGAAGGTGCTGTTTGATCACATCAATTGTGTTTTGTGTTCACCCTGAAAATCCTAATGCCTTTAGATTGCCTTATCAGCTATAAGAAAACAGGCAGTAGGCAAAAGATATTAGGTTATAGATACAAATATGTAATTATGTCTCAGATTACCCTTGAGAAAAATGCCTATTCTGAAAGACATTGAAATCAGCAAAACCCTTCATTCCAAGAATTACAAAGTTGCCAGCTACATGCCACTGTTTCACAGAATTGTGTACTTGCACTCAGAAAATCAATAATATAATTCTTAATTATATTATACCTTAATATTTTTAAATGTCCAGATTCATTCATCAGTTCTACTGACAAGAGACTTGTTCTTGGCCCGAAGCACACAACCCATTTAGAGTAATGCTAGCAAGGGCTGGTCTCCAATGCCCCACTCCATCCTGTACAGAATTCTGTTCAGCTGGCTTCCATGGTATAAAGCCTCATAAGGAAGATGACTGAAATTACTTTTGAGACACATTTCTGTAAAAAGCCCATCCAATTTCCTCAACAGCATTACAGCACCGTATTTTATCTATCCTATGTGAGAAGGCTGACAAATACTATGTACCCTCCACAAGCTCATATATCAGAGTACTTTATTCCCCAAGCCTGATAAGAATTCCTAGATAGTGAAAGAAGGGGGGCAGCAGCAGGAGATCAAGGGGAAGTGAAGCAATCACTGCAGCCAAGTTTGTATGGTAGGAAGCATTGGAAGGAAATATTTCTGAGAGCACCTTGTGAGCTTGAGTGACTGAGTGTCAGGGAGCTGAACTCCACAGGAATCCAGCAGTTCTACCACATTTCTCTACCATGGCATGCTTTAATCAACCATTTTTCTGAGAGAAAACACAAGTAGGCTTGAACTCCTTCCACCATTTGCACACCCACATAAACAAAAATACACTAGAGATGTATTTTTCTTCCTTTTGCTCTATTACTGCAAAAGATTATTTCTAGCTCTTTCATACTGACTCTGGGAATTTTAAATGAAACATAGAAACACAACAGGTCTCTGGGAACACTGGTATCAAGTATTGGAAAAATGAAGAATGTGAAGGTAATATTGTTAATTTCCTGTTCATTATCATAATTTTGTTCTCTATTTCTCACCCTTCCAGTTCAGGTAAGTGTATATTAAGGCACCTACTGGAAATTATGGTCTTCCCAGAGCTGACAGAAGTAACATATATAACAATTCTACTCTAAGGGTTAGACTATCTGGGGATATCCTACAACCACAGTATTGGAGGAATAATACAAAGACAGACTGATTTCTAAACAGTCAGTTAAAAAAACTAAGCCAAAATCCCTTACCACTCCTGTAACTTCCAGTTAAAAATGTTCCTGGCACACCTGCGTGCATGAAGAAAGAATTCACCCTTCAGCATTTCTGTTTGTTTGCAAAACATTTTTACTGCTAAATCAAAGACAAAGTTTAGCATCCAACTAAAAAAAAACCCCTACGGTTTAATAATCATGTGGAATGCGACAGATGTATTTGTCTTTGTAATAGTACATAAAAAGTTTAGAATTGTTATCCAAATTCTCTTTAAAAGCACAAACATATTTGATGATATAATATTTTGCAATTTCTTTTCTGTTTTTTCCACAGTTTTTGTCAATAAAAAACCATATCAAAAAGACTAATGTCTTTCAGACTGCTCATGTAATTTCTGAAAAAATATGTAAAAAAATCTAATAATACTTTCAGTGCCCCTTAAAAAACCCCATTGAATACTCAATTAACCTTAGACAATAATTTCTGATTTTCCATTTGATCTGATGTATCCCCATATACATTACTCACACCAAATTTCCCCAAATAGCCACTGAGCAGAATTTTCTATATAGAATTCATAACAAAAAGAATCCACCAGCATATTCTCTAAGTGAAACACTGTTAAATAGCTCCAAACACTTATTTTTCAAACACATATCAAGTGATGATATTCATGTACTACATGGCTCTACTCTGTAGAAATATATATCTCCAGAAACCAACTGGTTTCCTCCATTAAATCCACATTGCAATTTATAAAAATGCCAGTTAGGAGCAAGAAGAAAGCACCTATTTTTAAGAACATAAACTGGAGAGCATAACACAAGTAAGTGAGGAGCAGCAAACTGGGCTGACTGCTGAAAGAATGGACAACTGCATTGAAATGGAAACTGCAGCAGCATGAGCTGCATAACACATTGCAACATCATTTAAAACTGAACAAACGAGACACAAAATGAGTTGCAGGGTCTCTCAGTTCTCACCTGGCACGGGCCAAGCATGGGGCTTCACACACCTTCACATTTCTACACCACTCTTTATCACACAGAATGGCTGGCTCACATTCATTTAAAGCAGTTTTGTCTTAAGGTACCCAAAGATTAGCAATTCAGTGCAGTAGTGAATTCTGAAACAAAATTCCATCAAAACATGACGCCATCAGATGTTGGGAGAACTGAGAATTAATGTCATTTAAGATGCATATGAAAGCAGGATGAGCACAGGCAAACCAAACCTCAGATTAGGAAGAAAACTCCAAAGGCTGAATGCACTAGGTAAGTAATGCATGCAGTTAGTATTCAGTTAAATCCCCTTCAAAACCTTATTTGTGTTTAACCCTCAGCAGTGCCAAAAACAAAGGGAGTACAGTAAAAAGGCAAGGTTAAAATGTGAGAATGAATGAAGATTGCCCAACAGGTCATTGCCATTGTGCAGCTGAACATCACCTTGTATCCTAGGAAACACCAAGATATTCCACACACCTTCATGTCTCTTTCTCAAGTTACAATTCAGCACCACTAACCACAGCATCATTGCTGATCCGTTCAAGAACTTAGGTGAACAAGGTTTTTGTCATATTTAGCAGGGCTTCTCCTTAGACACTTCTGTTCTTATGCCTTTCCTGTCCCATCAGTAAGAGACTTCTCTCAATTTTGTTGTGCAAAAATACAGCAATGCAACCCTCTCCACACATAAATCAGGAACGACCTGAACAACCCAGCAAGATAAAGTACAGGAAACAAATTAAGGTAGTTTTTCACCTCCTTCTCCTATCAGTCTGCATTTAGACATACCATGAAAGGTGCATTCAAAGTCTCTACTATTGCCCAGCCTCCTTAAGCTCTCTTCATCTAACCATATATAAAGAAAAATAAAGACAGAATAAATAGGACCAAAATTGAGCAGACTGGGAAAGACTGAGTCAGGCAGAGAATATATACTGAGAAGAAAAAAAAAAAAATCACTGAGAACTGAAACCAAGAAAGACAAGAATAAAGGAAGGACTGGAAGACAGAAAACAAGAAACATCTTATGCACATATTAACTGGGCATCTCTTAAAAGAAGGCTGTTGCTATGCTACTTGGTGCTATGGCACTCTTCAAAATAAGATCCAATTGAACACATTAGTTCCAGAGATTTGAATGTGCGACATTACACTTGAGTGCATTTGCATTTCTATTAATTTTTAAACAAGTTATTACCAGCACATTAATTGTCCAAGCATTCTAAAAGGGAAACTCAGAAGTGATGGTAGATGCCTTACACAAAAAGGAACTACAGAGTGGGTTTTCCCCACCTCCTCTTTCACAAACAAGTAATCAAATTTTACTACCAAAAAAAAAGAGTAAAAACTTTTTTTTCTTCCTATTACCAACATTATTTTAGCCTTCAGTTCAAGTTTCTTCTTACTAATCAAAGCCACATACACTGAAGATTCTCCCTGATTAGTCTGGCTGTTTTTTTGCAGAGCAGAATAAAGATGTTTGAAGGTAACAAAGGTCTGATAAAAGTGAGAAGTATACATTCAAATATTGCATGCCAGCTGGTTTACATAAATTGAAGATCAGGTTGATATTTCATCAGGGACTTTGTGCTGAACATTTTCAAGACCACCACAAAAAAAGATCGCATTTTACCTGTGTGTGTATATGTTGTATATATAACAGGTTTCAAGCTAGAAATTAAGATATACTTGCAACTTCCCTTAAAAGGTACTTTGAGTATGCATTTAAAACCTAATCTCATATAGATTTCTCTAAGGGTGAATCTAAACACACTTTGAACATGTCTGCTGCTCTTTCTCAGCAGATCCCAAGGGCCAAAGTTCAGTCAACAAGACCAAAGGAAATTAAAGTTCGTTTCCTCACTTAAACATGTCTTTCCAAAACAGGGAACACAAGCCATTTTGGGTGTTTTCCTTCCTTAGAGGGAAAGCGAATACTTAGATTAAACGCAGTGTCCGACCAGCAGGAAGAATGATTGTTGGCATCTGACTCCAATAATTTCAGGATAATTAATCACTTTATTATACAATATTACACTAGCAAGAACTATCACTAACTAGAAAAATCTGCTGAGAGATCCCCCTGTGGATCAAATTGGTCCATGAATCCAAACAACCATCACCAGAATCCAATCAAGCATTCACCCTGGGTAAACAATCTCCAGAACACATTCCACATGGGCACAAACACAGGAGCAGCAAATGATAAGAATTGTTTTGATCATTCTTTTCTCTGCTTCTCTCAGGAGAAAACCCTGAGAGAGAGAATTATATCTCTCTGTTCAGAGAATGTGAATGCCACACTAGATAACCAAAATTGACATCATGACCATGAACCAGAAAAAAAAAGTTTTGTCCTTGTTCAGCACCAAGAGTGCTTCAAACATGAAAGCAATTGTTCTCCCTGTCTCCTCTTACACTGCACTGCATCATTCATTTGTTAACCTAGCAATTATAATTCTGGCAACCTATTGTAAGCAGTAACAAAAAAAAAAAAACCAAAAAAAAACCCCACCCAAAAAAAAAAAAACNCAAACCCCACAAAACAACCAAAACAAAAAAAACCCCAACCACCAAAAAACCCAGCCAAAAAAAAAAAAAAACCCAGCCAAAAAACCCCCCAAAAAATGAAGGCAATGGAATACACACACACAAAAAGTAAATGCCAAGACTGAAGGTGGCTGTCAAAATCTGAGAAATAACAGGTCAGCATTTCCAAATAGTGAGCCAGTAATACAGTAACAGAATTTTCAAATGATTGTTCCCTAAATTTTTTAACGTTTCTGAACTTAAATTTTCATTAATAAAGGTCAGACTACTTAACCATCCTGTATGACATTCCAGTATTCTTTATATAAATAAATTACTACCTTTTTTCAATCAAGTTTTTGTAAAATCCACTATAGTCCTGAAATAAGACAGCATTTTCATAGGAGCATGTTTTGCATAGTAACTGAGACTTAAATTAAGTATTCAGAATAGTACTTCATAGTCTCCCAGCATTAACTACCTTTGCACCTAATAAAGCAAACAGCTCTACTGATTCCAGAAATGTAGGGCCTGTTAATGGCAACTGGACTTGTCTCCCTTCCCTTTGCTCCAGTTTCACTGTTAAATCAATGCTGAATTATAAGTATGTATCCCAATATTTAAAAATCCCAACAGAAATGCCAAGGGTACTTTAACCTGCACAGTGATTCTTATAAATACTAGACATTTTCTATTTTAAAAGCATATTTCCTATATTGCTTTCCTACAATACCTGAAGATTTTTTATCATGCTTAAGGGAGCTACAAAAGAATATCCATTCTAATAACATTTCCTCCATGTGAAACTCTTAAAAATCAGGATCTAAATCGACTTCAAAAACCAGCTTTTAGTATACTCCCTTGCACTAGCTTTGCTGAACTATTCCCACCTTTTAAAACCAGAATACTCTCTCTCTCCTTCCCTAACTTGGAAATACTTAACCTTCTTTTTAAGTCACTACTCCATAAAGTTCAAGACTTGCAAATTTGAGAGGTAAGACTGAGGAAGTCATATAACTGCACATCCTCACAGGTTGGAAAGGCTCTAAGTTGAACAAATGAGTTTTACGACACTAAAAACACTCAATTCCTTTTTTTCTTCATGTCATCATTGCAGCTTTACTCTTCCCTCACCTTCTAAAAACTTCTTTATGGAAAAAAGGCAGAAAGAGCCACCCTTTAAACCAGCTGATCCCTTCAAAAACTTGAATACCAATAATGTTTGCAGTACTTTGCATTGAGTTTTTCCCACCTCATGCTTATATTTATTTCCATTTTAAAACTTGCAGATGATAGCATTTACAGATTGCTTGTGAACCATGAGCTTTGCCTTCATTATTACTTAACAACCTAGAGACTAATATCATAAAATATTTTCTTCCTAATTCTCTGTGGTACATACAATCTGCCATGTTCTCCTTTCATGTCTTTTTCACATGATACACAGTAGATTTAGGTTTTGATTTATTATTGTACGTCTTAAGTTTCTACAAAGACAAACCAAAAAGAAATACGTAATTCATAAAATCTTTGAACCTTGCTGCTGAGGCTTACATGGCTCCAGAATGTTGAGGTGGTATCAAGAAGTGGTCTGGAAACTCATGGATTCAAAAGCCAATTAAATACCATGACATCCATGGTTCGAGCCACCCTTCCCTGCAAGGAAGATGCAGGAATCTTATTCTGAAAAGCTTCATTACATGTTTATCCTTCTATTTTTTTCCCTGGATACTGGGAAACCAGTATTATTCTCTGGATGCTGAACAAACCACTAGAAACAAAACATGAAGGCAAGAGACATTTCATCTTTGGCCTAACAAAGACATCCTTAAATTAGAGATCACAGCCTAGACTAGGATATTAAAAATATTTAAATTTCTGCTGGGAAAGAAACACACACACTGTTGCATGGTTGCAGGCATTTGTTGGTAAACAGACTGACTCAAAGAGACACTTCCACATTCCTTTTTTCCATTACTATCTTAGCTGGTCATGCAACCAGCAAGTCTCCTGCAAAAAAGAGCCCAACTTCATGTTGTTACTTGAATTCACTTACCTCCTCTGGGTGCCTTTTATTTTGAATTTGTATGCACCATGATACTGGCCCAGTTTAAACTCCCTGAGTAATACTGCACAAGAGTTTCTGGCAAGATTAATGGGAAGTGGATTTTTGGAAAACCCCCTTTAAGCACTTTCTTTGTAAATGGCCAGAGGATGCTTAATGGAATAAGAAGCATTTCTCCCAAGTCAGCTTTTCTGTGTAGTTTTCACTACTTGAACAGAGGTCTAAGATCCTTACATTCCAGAGGTTACATGAGGATTTTGCCTTAGAGTTCACCTTTTGCATGGGGAAAAGTTTTCAAAAATAACTAATCATAGTGTCATAGAATGGTTTGGGCTGGAAGGGACCTTTAACAACATCCAGTTCCAACTTGCCTGCCATGCACAGGGACACCTTCCACTAGACCAGGTTGTTCAGAGCCCCAGCCAGCCTAGTCTGAACCCTTCCCCAGGAATGGAGCACCCACAGTGTCTCTGGGCAACCTGTACCAGTGCCTCACCAGCCTCACAGTGAAGAATTTCATCCTAATATCCAATCTAAACATTCTCTCAGTTTAAAGCCAATTCCCCTTGTCCTGTAAATAGTCTCTCCATTAAGAGGTCATACCAAAAATATTTAATTCCTAAGGTTCACTTTCAGGACCTTCCTTTTTTAAAAATAATTAGAACACATAAAAAGCAACTGGCTCGCTTGCAACTATCTCTAAGCAAAAGTATTTCACAGAGTTAATTTGCAATTACATATTGAACTGTGAAGTTGCCAATTTGCAAGTATTTTAGGAAAATCCATAAAATTAAAGTATCCCCACTGAAATGCTAGGTTCTCAAAATTTCAGCAAGGACATGCTCGCTCTGACACTACACCTACTCCCTGAATGATCAGGAAAAGAAGAAGCAGCATCTCATCTTAGCCCCTTCACTTTTATTTTATTTCTACTCTCCTGAGCTCACAAATGTTTTTTCGCTTCCATTTAGTGTCTTTTTATAGAGAAAAAGTAAAAAAAAAAAGTTTAAATCACAAACATAATTTCCTTCTCCTATTAACTGTCCCAGAAATACTGTTAATAGTCTTGGGATAGATATTTCTGAGACAGGCAGCACACTTCTGCTGGCAATCCCCTCACTGGGATCAAGAATGGACTGTGAGCACCAGAAATTTCACTATACAGTCACAAATCTCAACAAGAAAGAATTGCAGCTGTGTCCTTACAGTTATAACAAAAAGAAAGCATAAATCTCACATTCAGTATTGCCTGAAAATCCATTTTAGAACATCTCTCCTATTCAGACATATGGAAAACACTTTTACAGGCAAGAAAGAATGGATTGATTTTTAGGCAAAACCATAGAAATCTGATGAGAAGCTATATACTGGAGTAAATCATGCAAGAGTTGAGAGTCTGATCTCCTGTGGTTTACTGTGATGCAAAACTGATCTGGAATTCCCACACAGACTTCTGTCTTCCAGCACCAGAGGATGCTCTCTTGACACCACCCAGTGATCAATTAGATATATAATATGGTATAGCTAATTATCCACAGAGCACATCTAACTCATGGAATAGTAAAACTAAAAAAAATATGCTTTGTTTTTTACTTCCACAGCCTTCAGAACGGTCTTAAAAAATGTAATGCTGTCAGACTCACTGCCTTCAAAAGAAAATTGGCTAACTTTAGTTTATGTTACATTCAAGAATGCATTTTATGAACTAATGATGGCTTTTACCAGAAGAAAATAAGCAGGCTCCATAGCTTGACAGTAAACTTTAATTTGATCATTTTAGCAGAAAATCTCACTCACTGCACCATGTAACATGATATAATTGTCTCACATGAAATAGCAATGCCAGCTTCTGCTGTGTGGTCCAGGAAGATGAGAATTGGAATTCAGTTGCATAATGAACTTCTCCTGTTAAAGAACTTTACAGCCTCCTGAGTTATACGTCGATATTGCTGCAAATGTGCAAGGGAGACCAGTATTTACTTTAGTCTCTGACTGCTCACACAACAGGGATTTGTAACTCAGAAGAAAAACCCATTGGTGAAAACATTAAGGTGAGCTATGGCTTCCAGAGAAAAATAGGTGTCAAATACATTCATGATGTAACTCCAATTTGGATCATTCTGGAAGACCACAGGGTTCAATAAATTACAAGCTGCACAAGTAATTCATCTTGGCTTGGAGCACCAGTCCCATTACCACCTGCTAAAGAAAGATTCCTTAAGGCTAACAACATGCTCTTTCTTACCTCCTTCCCTGGTAGCAGAATGTTTACTTACAGGTAGATCATTTTTCACTGGCTTCCAATTTCAGAAATGCACTCAAGGAGCAAAAAAACAAAGACCGGATTTTGTCTTAAATGCTTAGTCACCCAGCAATCAAATAAGTCATTGGCAAACCATCTCCAAAAGAGACACAGTCAAGAGCAAAATGTTTAAACAGCCAGTCCAGTCATCCTGGCAAGCTTGTATGCATGTTTAAGAATGATGAGTTATCTAGCTGGTTGTTTTGACTAATAAATAAAAAAATTAACTCCATTTGCACAAAACTACACTTGAACTTGTAGTTCAAATCTACTTTCACTACTTTCAAGCAAATATCAGATTTTCTGTGGTTAAGAAATACAGACCAGAAAGGCCAGGTCTTGGAAGATTTTCAAGGCCTTCAACCCCAAACAAGGTTATTAACTCCCATAAAGCCACAGTTTCCCAAGATACCTAAGGAGATTTAGCAATGTTCGGCAGCAGGTGGATCTGCCTTCACCACACACTCACAGCATCTCCTTTCCTCCTACAGACACTCCCATCCTGCTACATGGCAACACAGGCCAATAAAAGGGATGACTAGGCCAAGATTAAATGATGATTAAAAATATCTTTTTGGATTCTGGCCTGGTTCCAAAGTTCACCTACTTAAGAGAAGCAGGATGGATCTGCAGCCACTGCACAGGGGGGAAGAGGAAGGCATTTCTTGGGCAAGAAGCCCCCAGTTAACAATTGTGTTGTTTTTAACTTGTAAAGGCAGCCCAACAATAACAGCAACTTGGTCAAAGTGGCATGGGGTTGTGATTATGACAGGACAATGCTACAGGTAAATTATTGAAACCATTAAACTCTACATTCAGTGAGCAGCTCTGCCAGAGACACTTCTGAGGGTCAGGTAAGTGATTTTTTTTCCCTTTACGCAACAATGTCCAGTTCCAAGATGATGGCCATCACAACAAAACTAGCTTGTAGTCTTTCTCTGTCTCCTTATTTTACCAGGACAGCTGACTGAGAAACCTCACTAAGTTATGCAAATGGTCCACATTAAAGGGATGACTCATTTTTCCTAAGCTAATTGCTCACAAGGGTGAACAAAGTAGACAACATTTAGCTTCTTGAGCAGTGTAAAGAGATCCACACCTGCTGACTCTTCAGTAAGGGACAATAAGTTGGTTCATGAACACTTGCACTAGAATATAATTTACAATAAAAATTACGTGCTCACTGGCTCCTTTCAACACCAGCTCCAGAATTTAAATAAAGATCACAGGTTATATTGCATTTCTTGACCATCACATTTCTCTTAATTTGATTTTTTTTCCAAATCATTGTAACCAAATTAAAGTCAAGCAGTTAAAAAATGGTATTTGGCTAATTAAAGGAAGCAATGCATTTGCTTCCCTTGTCCCCTCCTCCAAGTCCGTAAGTCCATTTTACATGTGTCTAATCTGCTAGTCACCCCTCACATTCTACAAACCTTGCCACCCTGTGTGGTAGTAATTTGAATTCAAACCTGATAACATTTCCCTTTTTATTACTGCCTTCTCTTGTATTACATGTGCTTGCTGCTTTTGTCTTCTTCAAGGTAAAACAAGCCTAGCATTAAGAACAAACACTGCTTCATTGCATACATGTATAATTATGAAAGGTTTTAAACAGTAGCATCAATTTGTGGAGAATGCAGAAATCTGACCAAGCTAGTAAGCATCCTGCACTTCTTCTACAGGATTTTAACCCACTTCCCCCATCACAACATTTTCAAGCTTTATCACCACAGATTTACTGCAGTATTGTGCAAAGTGCAGAGTTCCACCACATGTTTGCCATCATTACAATTACTCATTAAAAAGACTTTTCAAACATGTTAAGAACTTCTTTCCACAGAAGATTTTTCTTCTCCCAGCTTTCCTCCCGCATACTCTGAGGAAAAGGATTCTATTCAACACCTAGAAATTAAAGTAGCTGCCAAACCTCCCTGCTCCAAGACCCACTCTGTGTGCCTGGAGTTAGAATAGTATCCAGCTCCCTCTGGGTGCTGCTCTGACAAACAATAAACAAACCCCTGGGTGGAGACAGGAAAGGAGGTAGAACAGGAAAAAGATAAAACCCCTCTGTCTCTTTTCTGCAGTGGTTATAATTAAAATTTAATATTTTGCCTACAACTGAGGCAGGGGTAACAAAAGATTTGCTTTATTCCCTGGAAACATAATAGTTCAGTATGAAGTTACTCAACATTCACATGCGACTTCTTTCTCAAATCCCCAAACTTAAAGAATATTCATCCTCAATCAGATCTAGAAGCAACAGTGAAAAATGAGAATTACAACTAGAACACTTAAGCATATTTAATTGCTTTTTTCTTCCTTCCCCTCAGCTACACAACATCTAATTAAACCCTACTACAAAGCAGAGTAGAACACTTAAGCAGTGCTCAGCAGCTGGTTATGCAGCCTCACTCTTCTGGACCTGGCAACAGGTAATAGCTGTGAGTGTTACCTGATGAACAAAACCATTTAACTGGAGAAGGTAAAGGGACAAGTAAGTTCTTCAAACATCATCACAAATTCTTATTCTGGTCTCTAAATAGAACTCCTTTCATCTGTGCCTTATCACACTCACATGGAAATGAGTAAAAATTTCTATTTAAGCACTACAACATGTAGGCACATGTACACATTCACTCTCCTGCAGCACATTTTTGTGTGTTCTACCTTTGTTCTTTATTTCCTTTTCAAATTCCAAAGACTTATCACCAAAATCTTTATATTGGCTTCAAAACAGTTAGAGCAGCTAAAATAACTGAATAAAAACACCTCTTCCATATTAAAATGCAGTTTTAAGCATTTCTAATCTTCAGATCTTCCACCTTTATTAGGCAGATCAGCATTATGCTTATTAAAGCTTCAGGATGTCTTTGAATTTTTCTTGCCTTTTCTCCAAAATGACCAGAATATTTTTCATTGATATGCATTCATTTTCAACATACATATCACATGTACTGAGCCAAGTTTTTCAGTTGATTAAGCATCAGCTAGAGACATCAGACTCAGACAACCCACAGTGTTTCCAAGGCAAGCATTCAGAATGTGAGACCATAGGAACCTGCAGAACCAGAAGATTGGGTACTGTGGCTTCCTCCATCCCTTCTCTTTAAATTTAGATTATTGGGAAGATCTAAAGGAAGCCATGACACTATATAAGAGATATTGCAATGGTTTGAGAGCCTGGGGTTTGCTGAGGAAGGGCAGAGAGGGGCAGACATGCTATGTCTGGCTTGGAGCTTTATGTTTTGGTTTCTTGGGGGGTTTTTTTGTNTTTTTTTTTTTTTTTAACATTGAGTCCTCTGTCCCTGTTGCAGATGCTGGCAAGAATCCCCACTTTCTATTACACAGGCACAGAGGAAAGGCTTCTGTCCTTTCCTGGGGACTCATAAGGAACACGGTGATTTTGAAGAGTCATGATGCAATAGCCTTAAATGTCCATGCAAATAAATAACGTATTGCTATGCACATAGAGGAAGACAAGTATTCCATTCAGGATGTAGCCTTTTACAACCTCAGTTAATGGCTTTTGGGATCATCATTAGAACTGCACAAGAGCAGCATTTTGGAAAGATGAAAGCCATTCAGGAATGAGTCAAATCTCTTACACCATTTCTTAACAAATTACCAGTCTTGCTGCAAAGAACTATAATGCACCTCCAATTTCAATGACAGGCATAAGGCCTAATGGAAAAGGGAAAAAATAAAAAGTCTCGGATAATGACATTTACTCAGCTTCCCTCAGCACAAGAACAGAGCACAGAAAAAGCAATTGAAGACATTGAAGTGTCTTTTAGGCTGTTACACACCACACTCATGGACAGGAATCAGAAGTAAGGCCATATTTGACTACAGAGCACTATAGTATAATCACACAGTTTGTTATTCTTGAATAAGTCTTCCAGATATCTGGTATGTTCCTTAAAATTTGATGGAGCTTCTTCTCCACTTCACTACATTACTCCTTTAAGTCTAGAAATAGACATTTTGCTTTTACAATGAATTAGATTATTACAAATTATTAACCAGAGAGTTTCAACACTATGTCATCAGAGAATGTAGCAGAGGAGAGGGGACTAGAAAGGACATCCTGGGTCATCAATTTCACCCCCTCATTTTAGAGGTAGTCCACTTACTTTCCTCAGTACAGGAAGGACAAAATTTTACACACAAGAGTTCATCATGACACTCCAATGGTCTTAGCAGTTCACAAGGACAGAAAAAAGAACACCAGTGCAAAATCCTCCACTCCACCCTCCCAGTTTGTCCCTGCCTTTCATTACTTGGTCTATGCATATTGATTACAGAAGGGCTTTAAAGTGAGTACACTACTAGATGTTCTCATCTCAGCAACCACTTGCAAAACACAAAGCAAAGGTACATGTTCAGCCCTCAAAACCCTGTCTGCTTTTATGAGTCAAAAGAAAATTTACTTCTCAGAGTTAAAAAGGTGTCTTCAAAGACAGGATATTTGAAAGCTCTTTTCCCATAAATACCCTGGCTTCCATAGAAGTTAATATTTCAGAGGAAGAATGCAATTAGTCATCAACAGCATGCTTTCAGTTGTCTTTAAAACAGGTTCTTTTAAAAAGCCACTGCCCCACAACAAGGTTAAAGACCATTCTGGATTGCCCAGTGCTTTCTTCTGTAATCAGATATATACCCTATCCAGTTAAACCCATGTCACCACGAGACACTGGGGAGACTGTCCTACTCTTTCTTCAAACAAAAATAATGCCTGGAAGTATGTAAGGTGAAGTTTTCCCAAGCCTCAAGTTCATATAAATATAATTTTACTGATGAGGTGTTTGGAATCAGCCAGCTGGCTTCATGTTGATAATACAGATTTATTCTTTTAAAGGCTACTTGACAAAAGATGTTCAGAAAAACACCACAAAATCCTGCTTCAAAAGCTGTAAGTCAACAGGCATTATCAGCAGGAATTCTTGTCCATTTATTAGCATAACAAACTCAGAGCCTTTTTACACATTTGGAGTTGCTATGCAAGCTTTTTGAAGAATTTAAAAGCAGAGACACCAGGTAATGTTTCCATGATTAAAAGCTTTGTATTAGTTTGAATGCAATATTATGCTTGCAGAGTTTCTACACATTCCTTTTAACAAGTTAGTAATAAAGGCCATACCACAAGTAATAAATACATTTTTGATCTTGATTCAATCAGCAGAATGGTTTTAAAAAAAAAGCCAATGAAATACATTCTCCTCTCTAAATCATGTTTTATACCTGAAGTTTAGTTTCTTTAATTTTTGCAAATAACCTATTGAATACCAAAAGCAATATAAGAGCTCTGTATTAATGAACAGAGACAGTATGAGAACTGCCTAGATATAAGCTGATAGCATAGCAACACAATATCATATATTCTGAATAGTTACTACAAAGTTAGCAGCAAACCTACACATTATACTTGCAAAACTTTTGTGCACATGGTGTTTTAATACTCTGTTTTAAAGGTACTTTTTCCCTATCTATGAAAATACAAAGCAATTACATTATTTTACATATTACAAACGTGCATATAAATACAGATGCACTCACTCTGCACACAGAAATGATCCTTACCGGAGAAAAAGTTGCAAAAACGGGCAAGGTACAAACAAGTTTCAAGAAAGGAAGGATTTCTAGCTCTGTGTCAATGACCATTCATTGACACAGAGATAGAAATCCTTTGGGAACAGAGACAGGGGTGAGGCAAAACCACGTCCAGCAAGGGGAAATACAGACAGAAATCACTATCCTGGTTTTTGCCAGGCACCAAAATGCTGTCATATGATGGTGACAAATAATTAAGGGGAGTAACTTTAAACTTGAAGAGCTGACTTCATGTCACTTTCACAACAAACCAGCTACACAAGTAAGAGCATTTGGAAGAGGCAGTCAGCTCTACACCAGCAATTAGCAGCCAATATCTCTATCAGGAATTTGTATCCTTTTATTGCCAAAGGACGGTTACCAGCATTCACTGAGCACCCTGCTAATGAATTCTGGAGAGCAAGCTAAATATGCAGAGCACAGTATTCTCTGCTCCCTCTCTGATCAGGCTCAGCAAAGACTTGCTCTGTAAGAGGCACTCAGAAGCCTGGACGTGGAAGCAGCAGAGCAGTGCAAAGACAGAGGTTGTAAATGACCATACTCTATGTTGTCTACTCCAATTACTAGGAAGATATTGTACATTTACTTCCATTCAATTACTTGTTATTCATTCAAGTGATTCTCAATAATACTGAGATTTAAATTGCATGCATTCAACTGCACAAACAAAGGTGGGAGATTTTGGTTGATTAACATAGCTCAGCCATTGCTTTCAAGAGACAAATCATAAGGCAAGATTCCTCAAAAAAAACCCTAGGTACTTTAGAGCCTGCTTATCCCTAGCACTAGGAAAAAAAGCCAAAAAACCTGACAGGGCACTTAGTGACTGGTGGAAAATTAATTTGGGTCACTCTACAGTACAGTTGCCATGGCAACTGCATGCCAAATGTAGTAGGCATGCTCTTCATCAATGTTAATATAACATCAGCTATTCTTCACGAATTTCTAATCAATGTAAAACAAAGCACATTTCATAACTAGATATATGTTAAAATAAAACTTGTATCACCATACAGCTCCTCTCTGTCAAGGAAAAAATGTCACCACCTCTTTTTTGTGCATACAGTAATCTGTCACATCATTTTAATTTCTTGAGAAAATTTCCACACCTAAATGTCACAGAAAAATAAGCATATCTGACTAGAAGTAGCAGGGGAAGGGTCAACCTGAAGGAAGTTTTCTTTGCTGGATGCATGAATTTAATACCTGTGGTTTTTTACAGTAAAGCTCTGGGCTAAAATCTAAATTCACTACTACCAGTTTAAATCAAAACAAGACTACTGGCTTTACCAAGTAAGACACAACTTTATCTGACCTCTTTTTCAAGTATTTTACAATATGACCTCAAAAAGACACACTTTTGACCAGATGCAGTAGGAAGCTAATGCCTGGAACAAAGAGCAGCTTTTACACATACACACCAAACCTCTTAGCTGCCTTTTTTATTCTGATTACTATTTATTTTTAAGGTGAACTTTTGCTGCTTTAGAGCCTGTTTTAATTCTTAAAACTCAAATGTGATTGAGCATTTTAAGACTAGACCTTTCTGTCAGCTACAATTGCATCACAGAACCAGAAATGCTTGAGCTATAAAAACAATAGAAATCAGTTTTTCTCCTAGACAGTATAAGACTATTTCATTTTAGATCTTACTCCAAAGATAGTATATTTATTTATATAAATATATACAAATAAAGTAATCCTTGATGCTACACAAATCACCACTTAAACCAGAGGATATCCTGCTCCCCATGAATAAAGAAATCCATTTCCTCATTCCCACTAACTATATCATACAAATATTCAGACAAACATAAGACATTTCACTGGCATTTTACTTTTCACAGTACGGCTACACACCACAGCAGGCTGGTTAAAACAGACTTTTGCAAAAGATTGCTATCTTTGAAGTCTCTTAGAACATAAACTGAGACACCAGAACACCATAACGGTGGGTTTGCATCAAAGATTGCAGCCAAGATGGGGCTTGTTCAGCATTTCTGCTACTTCAAAATATCACTGCACTGAAGGCAACTGTGTCACTTGAAGTTTCACACAGCCTGAATGTGATTTTGGGGTCTGATAGCTTCTTTCAAGGCAAGTTTATGGAGTACACAGTTGATTGAATCGAAAAGAGATGATTTTTAAAATGGATCTGCACCTTCTCTTGACTGCCTCAAACTAAAACCCCGATTTTGAACTGTAAAGTCATCAAATGGCCGAAGTTGATGTAGATACTTAAAACCTGTACCTAAAGCTTTGTATTTGACAGAGCTGCCCCAAACTACAAAGCTGAAATAGGACAAAACTCTATTAGTCCTTGGTGTTAGACCAGGTATCAATATGCCCCCATATTACAAAACAGGTTTGAGGGTTTTAATCTGGATTAAAGGGTAAGAGTCCCAGTAGCCGTTCCAAGTATGCTATTAAGACAGCTAAATGAAGTGTGTTCAGCTTTTTATTTATTTTACAGGAACTTGAACACCAACACCTCAACAGGTGTTCATTTCTCAAGTAAAACAATTGAAGAGTCTATAGTTCCTCCTAATTCTTGAGGGCCAGAGAGAATTACAAAATTTCTTTTCATTTCCTCCTTTTGAACAAAGATGACAAAACAACTTCAACTTCTCATCTTTTTCAAGTAATTTGGTTCTGTAGTAAAAAGGATAGCAACACACTTGCAGAACTTGTCCTAGTATTAAAACAATGTATGTCAGTGCTTGGTTTTCAAAACATAATGGGCAGAATTGTGCTTGGTTTGTTGTATTTTATTCTTTATTAAACATGAAGAGGTGAGAAGATTTTGCAGCTGTATCACACGTCTAAGAATAGAGGATTGTAATAAAAACATGAGTTGTATATTAAATATCAAACATCTGCTAGCTGTCCACAATATATTTGCATCTTAAAATGGTTTAATTTTCATGTATTTCTCCCCTCAAAAATACTCATTGTGTTAGTATCCACTTGATAAAGAAAGAACAGACTGCAGAGCACTCAGAGCTTGAGAGAGTCAAGATGTTATTCTAAATCCCAATGTCGAAATTAGATTGACACCGTCTTAAGAAGAAGCAGCCTAAGTGAAACAAATGTGGTTTTATTGAAAAAAAATACCCTGTTGAAGACAAAAACCTAAGGTACAAAAATAAAGAGTCAAAAATTATATAAGCACTTTCTAGTGAAACAGATGCCAAGTGGTCATGGCTGATATACTGCACTTAGGTTTTGAATTATTTGGGTGACTGTTTGGATGAAAAAGGTGATATTTTCTACAATGAGATTATTTTCCAAGTAGATAGCTTTCAAGGCTGTTTAATTATTTCATAACCACAATAGTTTGGCTTTTTAGGTTAAGCAAATAATGCTTTGAGCTCAGAGGAATTGAGAAGAAACAGTTTCAATTCAATAAATTCTTTATCAGCATGAGAATTTTCTAAGTGTACAAAAAGTTGATATTCCCTGAACCTGTCATTATGGGCCCTTGCAAGAAAAAACACCAGAGGAAAGTTTCAGTTCTGGATTCTCTAATAATTCTCTAACAATGCCTTATCCAGTCCTTGTTTTCTGGCTCAGAGATACATATCCAAGTATTTTAAGTTATGTGTTTGCCACATATGTAACTACAAACAAACAGCTAACAAATCCAGATTCATGGTTTAGCTGGCAAGAATAACTATCTGAAAAACAAAAAGGCCCTTTTCTTTCCACAGAACCATTTTTAGTATTCAGATTTAAAATTCAGTTTAGCTAACCCAGCTGACTGGAAATCATTCACAAGCAGTATTGCTGTCCTATCCCCTAAATAACCAAAATCCTATGCTCTTCATTGGAGGTGCTTTCCAAATCCTCTTTGTTGAAGCTGTTACGTTTCCACACTGAAGCACTGAGGAGCTGAAATTAAATTCAAGTCCTCCATGGCAACAGTATAATTTGAGACTATGTCTGTCATATTTTACGTGAACCTTCTTACAATTAAGCAATTTATATAAGAGACCCAGGAAGGATGTTGCACTCCAAGTTAACAGGCACCTTCAGACAAGGAAGGAAAAAAAAAATCCCCACATCTTGAAATCCTATCAAGTTTTAGTCTTGGCACCAGTGAATACTTCAGCAACTGAGGTGAGTCAGATTAGGACCAGAAGCACAACAGAAGGCAGAGAGGGAACATGAGCATTAGAAATTCAAGCTTTCAGAGACTTCTGCCATATGCAGGGTTTGAGGCAGTTGAGCAGAATTTGATGGTCTAAATTTGAGTTGCAGGCAAAGATATTAAAACCCCCTTACAAATATCTT
>VXBC01009531.1:0-78384 GCA_013399945.1 Ploceus nigricollis | reverse complement strand
ATATCTTATAGGTTTCAATGAAATGAAGAGTTCCTCTGTACTGCAGAGACCCAAAGAGAGTCAATGTGTTTCAGAGATGTGAAAATAAGCATAGTACACCTTAGACAGTGCTCACTAATTTGGTCAGAGGGGATATTCAGGATGAATAAGTTGTCTTGAAAAGTAACTGCAACAATCAAGAGGTTACAACTGGAAGCAGCGTGTATTTTTGAACAAATCCCTTTTAGTAGGGCAGAACTTGTTTTGAAGTTTTGTTTTGAAAACTTTAGAAGGAAGAAACAAAATCCAAACCTGACTGACATCCAGCCCAAATGTTAAGCACTACATTCAATATCTCAGGACAAGCTTAGCATATGCAATGTATCCCATCACTAAGTTAGAGATTCTTTCCGATCAAAGTGAATAAATCAAACAGCAAAGTTTTGCCACAAAGCCAGTGCAAGACCTATAGCTCAACTGGCATTGATTTCATTTAGGCAGTGGAAAAGGTGACATGCAAACCCTAAGAAACATCTAAGAAATCAAGATGTTCCATGTTCCATCCAATTTGCTCAATACAGTGCTTTAAGCTCTACGTGAAATAAGAAAAACTTCATTGTGCTCAGCACAGTATCTATTCCATATTATCTTACATTTTGGGGGGGACAGGAGATGGTTAATAATTTAAGCACACAGAACAATTAAGTACTTAAACTGAGAACTGAGTGTTTGGTAGGGCCTTATTTACCCAATGCCAGGGCAAATGCCAGTAGCTCATCCTATGCCTTTGTCTCCAGCTGGAACTTCCATAGCCAATGCCACCTCTACGGTCACTAGCTGAAAACAACATTTGATGTTCCTCACAGCAGCAGTCCCCAAAACATCAAGATCCTGCACTGTATCACTGATTCAGACAGCTAGCTTGAAAACAGAAAGAATGAATGTGTTCATTGTATTTACATAATTAGCGACCTTATTAACTTGGCCCTTCAGACATTAAATCCTTATCTTTACTCTTCTTCTTCCCCAATTCATTGCATAAACTACTTAGCATAATTATAGTTTAGCATAGTTGTAAAATCCTGACTCCACTGTAGTTCAAGGCCTGCTGGCACACAGATTATGGGTTTCCATTCCAGAGCAAAAAGCCTTATGATGAAAAGCTAACCTGGACTGACACCTGCCAAAAGAGATACCTGACTTTGAATCAGAGTTCAGATAAACAACCATTCATTTTTAAACAAAACCTTTACACCACATGAATTGGGGAACCACATTTCCTCCCCCACCATTTTAATACTACTATAGTAATGATATATAAATATATATCACAGATGCTAAATTCCATATGAAAGCAACCATAAAAGATACCACTACATGTAAAAGACATCGATAATAATAAAAAATAAAAAAAAAAGTCTGTCAGGCTCCTATTAAAGAATCAATGCCAGTTATTGGCATATTAATAATTTATACCTATTCAAGAGACACAGAAAACAGAATGCTATAGATACTTTGTGATCAGTAAACCCAACACAAACCTGCTTCAGTTTCACATTGGTATAATCTCTTGAACTTACAGTTCCAAGCAACTGAGGAAATAAAGAGGGCACATTTTTCAACACTCAAAAAGTGATTATATACAAATATATGTACACAGAAAGTATTTTAAAAACAGAGGACACTACCCTGGCTTGCAATACCAGCCACAGCTTAAAAACTTGGACACAATTTAGAGGGCCATGCAAAGACATCTAGGCCAAAAAGCTTCAAATCAAATAAATTTAAAGTGGTTTTTCAAGGACATAACAAACTGAATATAATAGTCCTTAACAGCAGAATTCTGATCAATATAAGAGATGTCAAGAGTATATAACAAAGTTTTTGCAGTTGTGTCCTTCATATTAAAGCATGTTATTTTTAAATATCATTAAAACACTTAACATTAAAATCTTACTGGTTTTTGCATTATTTACACAACTATGTAAGACAGATCAGCTGCACAGACTAACTGCCTTAAGAGCTCATTAATAAGCAGGAAACAAACGAAAGAGGATTTAAATAATGTCAAATTACTGAAGTTTTCACAGCAGACAATTTCAGTCTCACATGATAATAAACCCAGCCATTTCAAGCAGTTAAAACTACACACATTTGTAACACACCTGCTCTGCACAACTACTGTGTGTAGGAGTCTCAGTTAGCAGAGTTAAAAGAAGCATTCATAGACTTCAAAAGCTTAACAAAAGAACAAAAGTGCTTAACTTTAGAAACAGCAATTCCAGAACACACTCTTAAACCAATAAGTCTTCATCACCACACCTGAATCCTGTTTTCTTAATAAAACATAAGTCTGCTCACATTAGAAGGTTTACTGGGTAGTGCCAGTGACACCAAAACCCACCATGCAATGTAGAAATGACAGGTCCAGCTACCTTAAAGTTTGTGCTTCAGATCTGGGAGATGCTTTTCAGGTATCTCTTCCAGTAATCCCTGTAGACAGGTCCCCAGGAACCACAAAGCACATTCCTCTGAATTAAACTGAAAAATCTGCTCCAAGGTTGCCTCTACCATGTCACAGGAGTAAACATCCAGTCCACTGAGTCATTCTGAAGTTTATCAAAGATTTTAAGAGGTTAGATCACTGAACCTGTATGCTCCACATGCAAAGTCATCAGGTCTTACTGCCCTGCTCTCCACCTGCCTATCCACACTGCCTGGGAATGGTGGCATGGCCCAATTAATGAGGGGTCTGGACTCAACCAGCTTCTGCAGAGCAATAGGAGCCTGTTTATGCTGTATATATTACAAATCTGCATTAGGGAAACGGCTACAGTCATGCACTTTCATCCTTAACAACAAAACCAATTTTGTTTCTGCTTCACTCACTAAGAACACAAATGCTGGATTGGTATTATTTGCTCACTGGATTACAAAATAATCAGGGGATATGATTGTTATGTTTGGTACCATAAATCCTAAACATACAAATTATCAGAACTTTCAGATGATCTTTGTGTTTACAATATGCTACAAATAATGCAACTTCATAGTAATAGCACCAAATTGAATAGTGCCAAAACCAGCAGTTATAACACTCCAGCTACAAAAATGCACTAGCATTAAGAGGAGAAAGAGAAAATTATTTCAAAGAAAATTTGAAATATACTTCAGCAATTGCTGATATTTTCATATTTAAATACGTGACTTTTTCTGGAAATAACTTTGTGCTGATATACAAAAAGCTCCTGTTTAATCTGCAAGATAAATATGCTAGTTTCATACATTTATAAAAGCATAAATAAGAAAGTGTACTGTAAATACATATTCATAAACACACAGGAGGCAGTTTATGCCACTGCAAACTGCATTTATCTGCTGACTCAAATGTTTTGTTTGCTGAGCAGAACATAACCATGTTGCACAAGTTGCACTATCAGTGTAACATTACAACTTGAGCTAAGAAAGCCTTTTCCAATCAAAGAGCCCACAAATGCCATCTGCACTTGTTGCTGAGAGCAGAGCAGATCAGTCACATGTGAATAAGCCTGAATAAGATAGGAGATGAAGCAAAACAAAAATCTGCTTATAACATATTAACAGAATGAGATTCCTCAGGTGTTTACAAAAGGCAACAATCTGTACAGAAGTGAAAACCTTTTAGCCAGAAATTCAGTTAGTTATGACACAGGATTAAGAGCTGCTCTATTTGCTTCAGCATATCACCAATGTGCAAGGATGTACTGCTGACAAATGGCTTGCTTTGCATGACCAGACAGTTGTGGCTTTAAATTTCTATATTTGCTCCCTCAGAAATTTTTGTTTAATTTTATTCAGAAAACAAGTCTATTAAATATAAGCCAATAGCAAATACACTCCATTTATGGAATTAGAGCTTAATTCTATATTCTCTAGACAAAAAATAAAATTCCATATCCCATTTATTTTTCTGTTTAAACTGGGGGACCAAGAGCCATTTTTGCAGCCCATATGTTAAAATAACTTCCAAACCACCGACCTCAGATTTGACTTTCTTCCACAGGCTGACTCAAACTTTCATACAAAATACAGGACTGCAATTAAAATCCTCTTATTCACAGGCTATTAAAATTTAACTCAAAATATTCAGTCTATTATCAATTCTGGAACCACTAGGACTACAGAAATCTAACTAAGTTTGAGAACCTTTGCCAGGGATTTCTGACATAATTCAATAGAGCTATAATGCAACAATTCACTAACTTAATGTTTTAAAATGTTTCCTTCAAGTCTAGCTGCTCATAAAATGCTCCAGAGCCTCCACATCCTTCAGTTTTCACACAATACCTTATGGTTTCAAATACCTTTGGAGCTCCCCCCCCCACTTTTGCATTCCTTTCCTTTCTTCTTGATATAATACCCTGAGAAGTATTATCAGCAGGTGCTCCCAAATTTCACTGAAAAAAGGCTTATTAACTAGCATCTGCTACTGGTCTGATATTGATATTCTAGGCAACAGCAAAGGCTTAAAAATAACCTAAAAAACTGTACCTTTGTCAGTTGGGTGGTGCAAATGGGACATGCTGTCACTTGTTTATCTGTGTGCTACATCCCTCCTCTCTGCCCAGCACTTAGAACCTAAGTGCTTTCAAGGTATAGACAACAAAATGCTCCAGTTTCACACTGCTACCAGAGCAAACCAAGTTTCTTCTTTGCAGTCTGTGTCACCATAACATGCTTTCTATCCCATCACACCAAGAGAACGCCACTGCACAAATCCCTGCTGCTCACATGTATTTCCACCAACCCATATCAGGAAAGAGGAGGAAGGTAACAAGGACAATCACACCCATAAGGCTTTTGAAGAAGAATTTCATAGATTAGGACTGCCTAGCTGAAACAGTGCTGACCACAGCAGGACATTACGTAAAGCTATAAAGTCACACTCAAAATGGCAAAGTGATCAAACAACCTCACACTGTTCACAATTTTCCCCAATGCAAACACACAGGGCCTTTGAACGAAACAGAAGCAAGACAAAACAAGAGAGAATTCTTCACAGAGTCCACAGTTAAGGTATGAGTGAATCAGCTTGTTTCAAAGATGGATTAGAAAATTAAATGGAATAAAAACTCAACAACAAAACCAGATACTATTTGTCACTCGGGAAGATACAAGCCCCAAACAATTAATATACCCTAGAGCAGTCTTACTTCATGCTTACCTGCACTCATGCTCTTTCTAGAAATGTCCAGGAATAGGTGCCAGGCAGAAGAGACTCAGAAACCATGTAAGCATTGTTTCTTATGTCAATTAATCCTCATTAATTAACCCAAAGCCACACCCGGCACTATTTATAAAACACCTGATACCCTTCTTAAAAACCACTGGTGTCCTCACACCTGGGAAAGATTATGTACCTCTAAGTTTAATCACTATAAAAGAAAGTATTTTGCACATCCCCAGCTGAAATGTATCTACTCCTGAGCCAGCTACAGCTGGTATGAAACTGCCTCTCAGGCACTGGGGATGAACCATAGGAAAAGGAGAGAATACAGAACAATTTCCTTGGTGTTTTGTCTTAGTCATCCCTTAAGTTTGATAATCAGGTAGTACTGCAAGTTCCCACACATTGTGCTATATCTAGAAGAGAGGTATGGGAAATAAAAAGACATCTACTCCAACTGCTGACAATGCACATATACTACAACATACAGCCAACAATTTTATGATTATTGTGGAACAAGAGGAGCCAGGTAGAGAAACTGACAAATATTAAATTGGTTACTACAGAATACATGCCCTAAACTTCTACCTTACAACCCATGATAATGGTATTTAACTTCTGAGATTAGAAGGCTATTTTAAGGTTTGTTTCTTGTTGGGGTTTTTTCTTTGGTTTGGTTTAGTTTTTTGGGGTTTTTTTTTCTGTGTCTGTCTGATTTGGGTTTTTTTTTTGTTTTCATTTTGTTTTTTCCAAAATAACATAGATCTCCAAAAGATCCATGTTTCCATTACTAAAAGTTCAAAGCTTCCAACAGACATACTTTAAGTTACCTCAAAAAAGAAAATGCAGAAAGGTCATATAATTACACACCAATAACAGAATAACAAGTTCTCTAGGAGGACTAAAAAGTAATGTTTCAGTTTTCAGATTTTAATGCCTGAATATCTTAGCCCTCTCATAGATTAAGTTGCAATTATCTTGAGTAAAGCAGCATTTTGGCATTTTTTAAAACCAAAACCAGATTCATTTACATGCTGAATCAGACCTTTATAAATCCAAACCTATCCAAGATTCCCCAAAATGAGTACATATGAAAGCCCAGACCTGCTACACTTCAGGCTCCTGGCACACCTTTTATTGCAGATGAAACAGACACCAAGTTTTGTTATCCAGGAGAATAGAAATCTGAACACATTGACTCAGAGCTTCACTATCAGAGATGATTTTGGTTTTGTAGAATTGGCATAGAGAACAAAAACTTAAGTTTCTGTCAAAACACATTAAGACAGAGCTCCAAACGACTTGGAAAATTGACACTTTGTAAAAGGAGCTATCAGGTTTCACACAAGGGTAGATTAAAAGAATAACAGTAGCACTGTGCCAAACAAATCTATCTCTACAGTGCTTGTTTCAAAGCCACCCAATAGAAATTAAAGACCAGATTTCACTCTCCCATTCACATTCCACAGAGACAGGTATATCCAAACCCAGAAATCACCACCTCTCTTTAGATCCATCTTTGGCTACTTAAAATTGCTTGCCTTGATTAAATTGCATCAACCTCAGCAAGCAAAGCTAATGCCAAATCGAAGACAGTTAATTACATACAGTATTTTCTTTAACCTGTATCTTTCCAGGGTTCGCATTTGCATTTACACCTAGGGCAAAGCCACATCACTGCCTCATGGAGGTGACTTTGCATCCTCTCTATGCTGGAACCCCCTCACACATGAGGGAGCCAAGTCAAGGAAAAGCAGCAGCCTACACAAACTTTGCCAAAACTCAGTTTTAACAGCAAGTGAGGGCTTTAAGTTACCAACCCAAAGCCAGGCTGTGAGTGAAATGCCCTAACCCCACACCTCAAAGACTGCAGCCCAACTCTGTGGGGAGAGGAAGGTAGAAAGGAAAGGGGGTAAGAGTGCAGTCACAGATAAAGCCAATGTCCTGCAAACACTCTGCTTTCCATGTATTTTGTCTGCTGATTCGTGATACTACCAGGCTCAAAACTGGAGTTAGCTAATGGGCATGTAACAAATTAATTCAATATTCTTCTTTTCAAGATTACTTTTGGGCAAGCAGGCAATTACAAAGAGCTGGAATTCAGAGTGGTTTGATATTACATTTGTGTTAATAGTTCAGAGATTCAATGAGGCATCCATTAATGGCATGCTATTTATCAAATAAAAAAAATTACTGCATCCCAGGCTTGTGAACCAAAAAGAAATCAAAAATAACATGCACATTTGTGGAGGTTGCAATCACATTTGTTAAGGAAAAAGATACAAATGGTAAAAAAGGGATAAATGGTATCAAGTCCAGGTACGTATGCAGTTTTTAATCAGAGGTATTCCTATCTTTTTTAAAAGTTAAAAAAAAAAAAAAAAACTTAAATATAACGTCCAGGCAGCAATTTACTTGAGTGTAACAAAGTGATAACAGTAGAGCCCTGAAAACAGTTCAAGACCTGAATTCAGAAAATACTATTTAAAAGACAGATATTCTGACAAAAATCAGAACAATATTCTCTCACAGCATATGCCACAGTCAAGAAGGCCACAATACAGAGCATCACCACACAATTTCAGGAGGCTTTAAGCATTCCCCCCATACAGAGTAACACCATACCTCACCAGAAGGCTTCAGGTGTCCGCCCCCACAGAGTAACATCATTCCACATCAGAACGCTGCAAGCATCTGCCCTTCCTGTTCTTTTGCCCAACCCTTTATACCCCTCATGTTCATGCATTGCACCTGTGTGCCCTCTGTTCCCTTTGGTGGTTGGTCAGTGCACCTGGGCACCCCATGGCTCATTTTCTTCAATGCTGCTCACCTGCTTCTCACAGCTGTACCCATTGGGGATGAGGCTCAGCTGCAGCCCCACTCCCAATTACCACAAACTGTGCTCCTGCAATATTGTAGGTTAATGTGCTAAGACATTGTCTACAATAGGACATTAAAACATTCTTGTCTCAAAACTAAAAACCAATATGAATTTCAGCTACAGGAAATAATAAAAAGAGCTAATATATTTGTAAATTATTTTAATATTTAAATTAGAGATGAGAAATTGATTGTAAAGTTCTCTGTAGGGAAAATTAACAGAGGGTTTGACGTTCTATGTTGAAAAAAGACTTCAGCAAGGTAGGTTAGGTTAGTTAAGTTCTCAGTAACTTCCAACAGAGAGAAATTCAGCAGATGACTGGAATGCTGCACTTTTGATGCCATTTCCCTGTATGACTAGAACAAGACACAATGTTAATGAGTCAGTGGACCAGATAGGACAAGATTTGCGTATTTTCCTACTGCATGAAAATTACAGTGCCGTCTCTACGTAATCACTTCACAAAATAGTACAATAATTAAGATTTTTATCACTGAAACCACCCCCTTTGTTCTCCCTTAATTCAACCCCATGATGTATGTAAATAATATTGTCGTCTTTCATAGATGAAAAAATAAGGCATGGGGGAAAAGATTCCTCTAAAACCAAACGTAGCAAAGAAGTGCAACACAAATATTTTTAAGAAGCTGGAGTCCAGATCTGGATTGTCCAAACATAGCTTTGTATATTACTGCAGATTAACACCCCAGAATACTGATACTGACAGTTCACTGACACTGTGAGCGTAAGATAAACACACACACACCCTCCCCATCACAGCAACTTTTGCATATGGAAAACAAATTAAAGTATGAAAATATTTTCTCGAGAGGCAAGGCTTTATAATCGTGGCTGCCATGCACAATGCAGAGCGTAACATCTTGCAGAATGTAAGGGTGTTTGTTGCGCAGCAATTTCAGCTCTGTTGCCAGCTCGATTATCACCACACCGTGCTGGCAAGTGCAGCTTTTTCTGTATGAGAATATCTCAGAGCAGATTTCATTGTTGCTAGGGAGCTGCACAGCTCGAGGGCCCTGAAGGAAGAACAAATGCTGCAAATTGGTGGTACCCAATCAACAGTCAATCTGTTTAAGGTCCATTACTTCTCATTACCTTTTAACCATTATTTACTTTCTATTAGTTCAGACAGGATGATTCTGAAAAGGATGGCTGAAAAGGGCCAACTCAATAGACACTTTTTCAAGCCAATCCTAATTATTTTTGGTATAATTACACCATCCATCAAAAGATAAATACAATCTCCAGTCCAAACTGGCATTGTGTCTAACTTTGCACTCGCTACTTGTGAACATATTTGGAATGTGATGATGGGAAGGAAGGACATGAACTCTTTCATACTCAGCTCTCAGTATTATTTCACTGTTCAGGACATGCAAGCTATAAAGCCAAGGACTGCAAAACTGAGTCTTTTATAGGATATTCCTAATGAAAATTCAGGACAGGATTTTTAGTGTAATATTTTGATAATGGTTTAAATTATTGAGAGAAGGACTTTTCTACATCTGTACCACCTGAAAGAGATTAGCAGAGTGTTTCTTAAAGGATGAAGACTTCATGATTCTGATTTCCAGTGCTGAGCTCTGCCTCTGTAACCTCTGTATAAGGTTACAAACGGTTGCCTGAACTTCATGCCCAAATTCACAACTCCTGGGTGTCTTCACAACCTGTGTAATTCATTCATGCACCTTTTTGGTTTGGTTGGAATGACTGTGCCATTGTAGCAGCCTACCACGTGTGGTGATACAACCACTCTGGTGCTGCAAGGTGGATTTCAGAGTTTGTCCTTTCACACAGAGTGAAGAATGGGACTGGGGAAGGAACAGGGATCAATCATGTTCCTATTATATACTCCTGAGGAGAATGGCTGGAAGATACAATTCCAAACACTGATCTCTCACATTCAGCCTACCTCACTGTGGTCAATATCAGCCATTGTTAGTCAGTGAAGTTTCAGGGAAGACAGAGAGATTTCTTCCCAAAAACACCTCTTAATCTTTGCATGGAAGGAAAAAACAAAGCAATCAACGATTAAAACCCAGGCTGCCTGGGTTATGTGTCTTATTTACAGGCAACTTGGATCTCTTCATTTGTTTGTGCAGCAGAACCTTCTTAAATGGTTGATGAAACTCATTTGTCTTGACACCGATGGGATCTGGGATAAGAGGTGCCTCAATTATTGGTAGATCAAATTGTAAGTTCTGTATTCTGCAAAATTCCTCCACTTCATTCTGAATTTCCCAAACCCCTAATACTTTTCAACTTGAAGTTTAGTCTCAGTTTATATTTTCCATGAGAATTTTTAGATGCTTGGAATTCATACTCAATAAACGAGCTGCATTTTTTGTCCGTCGGATTCAAATGTACTTTATAATAGTTAGCTATTAATGCCTCATTATCTGCTTTTGTTCTTACTTTCTTATAATATAACACTTCCATTGCTGAAATGTTATGAATATTTTAGTGCCTAATTGTATGTGCATTTTCATTTATTGGTATCACTTTCTGAAGGTGTTACTGGAATTGTGCTCTTCATCCCGTGGTATTCTCGGCACGAGTAACTTTGCACGGAACCTCTTTGCAGTGCATTAAAATCTTTAACAAAGATGAAATCATTTTCAGACACATGACTTCCAAGTATTTCTTTTTAACCTTTGTCCCTCTCTTCACAAATCATCTCCTGCAAAAATTCCCACTTCAAAATTTTCACCTGTCTTTCACCAGTGTAAAAGTGCATTAAATGCAATCTCCTTCCCTTTCAGTAAATCTGGTTAGTGCCCCAAGGAATTTGAATTTTTACTGCGAAGCACATGCACACACATGCACATAAACACAGAAGATATCTCCAGACTGATGAAGTGTTGCCCTGTGTGTTTATACACCTTGTAAGATTTGAGGAGCAAATGCCAAGCAGAAATTCAGAATGCCATTAACCCATTTGCTGCTCCAGTAGTGTGATCTTAATAAAAGTTTGCTCTTGTTTGAGTTCACAGCTGCTGGTTGATAATATAAGTGACATAGAAGAGCCAAGGGAGTGTGAATTGATCTGACTACAGTGCAACTACACAGATTTTGCATAGTATTCAGCAAATTATTTTCAACATGAAAAATATTTTAAACATAAGCAGATTTAGGAATTGCTCTGCAGAAAGCCATCTCCTTTATTTATGACAAAGAGTCTGCAGATTCCAGCTCTTTCGTTCCCTCTGTCAATGCAACACATGAGTTATCTGCTGTCACTGTGAGTGCTCACCAATTAATCTTCAGCTGCAGCCCTCTTCTAGAACATGTCACTGCTGTGATTTTGTTTCCCTCAGATGGCTTTCCTGTTATTATGCTCTCACATTTGGATTTGTATCTTAATTACATGTTAATATTTCTCTACAAGGAGGGGGGGTGAATCAATCTTATGAATTAATAGTGAACAGAGTGATAATCCAGGAAGGATAATGCATTGATAGAAGTGCTCTCATGGGATGTATTCTACAAGATTGAAAACAACAGCTCACAAAGAAGTGCACTGATTAGAAGTGATTGAAGGGGAATGAAAGTTGAGGATGGGCAGAACAGAGCAAAGACAGTAAAGTTTACTTAAAATGAAAGAAGAAGAATATTAATTTATATTATTAATATATTTATATTAATTTATATGAAATGTTGAAAAAGTTAAAGTGATGTCATTAAAACCTACTCAGATTATTTAACAATAATTATGGATGCATCTTTTTCCAGAATCCTTTTCATTTACCTTGGCATATACTAAAGGTGATGTAAAGGATCACTTCAATGACTCGCAATTACATAAGAAGGCTTTCCCAAAATTTGCTGTATACTACTTAAATTGGTGTAGGCTTCTGCTTTCCAGCCAGTAGGAACCATAACCAGGGCTAAACTGAACAGCCAAGTGGTCAGAAAAAAAATAGTAGGGAGAACAAAAAATAAAACAGAATAAGCATGACACAGGCCAAAATCTATACACTCATGGTAGAATTTTCCTCTAACTGGGAACATGTAGATAAACTTCCATTTAAAATAGACTTGGAAAAAATAGTCAAATTGGAAAAAGAAACCTTGCCTAAACACTGTTCTATTTTTATAGATTTTTTTTTAATTGTTGAGAGAACGATAAAGGTTTTTATTTCAACTTTTTTTTTCAGATTAAAACTTCTCAGCATTGTTTTGCCTTTTGTTTCCATAAAAGGCCAAGATTGTCCTAGAAGCTTCGGTAAATTAAGGAGGAACTGGCAGATGGTTTGTGAATACAAGCAGTTTTGAAAAACAAGCTTCATTGACAATTTACTTTCAAGCAACTGCTCCCAACTCCAATTAATCTCCTGTGAGAAGTAAGGAGATAATGCTTTTGTGCTTTTTATTCCAAATATGGCTTATAAAAGAGACAGATAGAAAAAAAATTACTTAGAACCAAACACTCTAAATAAAAAGTGTATCTCTTAGGTAAAAAGTGAAAATGTATTTGTAAAGAAATCTGAAAACATCCCACAATGGTTAGGGGGGAAAATAAAAAAAAAAATCAAATGGGAACAAAATGTGTCATGGAAGACAGTGAATACTGTCATTAGGGCTGTAAGTCTGTTATTATACGTGCTTAGAATTAGCTCTGAATAACTACAGATGCGGCAACAATAGGAATTTCAGCTTGTGCTGGGATCCAAATTTGGTTTAGATATCTGATATTTCCACAGTTTAATCAAAAACTGTTACATGAGAGTAGATTTAGTTTTGTTTCTTATGATCATTCCATTCAGATTTAAAGAGAATTTATCTGACTTTAATCTCCTCCTCCTCCATTTAAATAGTAATCATTTTTCCATATCTAAACCATCTAAAAGCATCCAAAGCACAGACACTGTGATTTTCATAAAAAGATTTTAGCTAGAAATACAGCAATCAAAGCTAGAATTTTCTCCCGTGGTACTGGTATCATGTTTCTAGTTACTTATTCCTGATACAGAAATATTTTTTTTCAATAATGAGCTTGCTATTGATATACTTTCTTCTCTGTATATGCATTTTTAAAAACAATAATGAAGTAGAGCAGCAAAGGCAAAAAAGATTACTTTTATCTGTTAATTGTACTTGTTGTAGCTCGATTTTTTGCAGGGGCATCAAAAGACCATCTGAAAATTTTCAGTTCAAATCTCTCCCAGTTGCAGCTTACTTTGCCCATTTCCATTATTTAAAATCTGCATCATTAAACCTCTAGCATGTAAAAGAAGCATACACCTTTTAAGATGTTTCGAATGAGATACCATGTAAGGTGTCTGTGCACTCTCATTTGATTTCACACTTTGAAATAGTTCCACAGTCCTTTCCAGAATGAGAGTATTGCATGTTTTCACTGGAAAGATATATAAGACCATTAAAAAGCTTTTAAATCATTAAAACCTTCATATATCTTAATATCCTCCTCATTTTTTTTTTTACATCAAATAATGATGATTCAACTTCTAATATATCATTCCTTCATGGAGTTATAGAAGATCAACAACAAGGCCCCTTAACAGAAAAATGAGGGATCCAAAGAAGTGGTCTGAAGGAAGCCCACAGACTAAAAAGTTCGTGAACATGTTTTCTGAAAGGCTCACAAATGAGAAATCTTTAAATAGGCTATTTATATTGCTGGGTATTGATGTTCTTGTTACTATTCTCAGTACAAAATATCAAGCTCAGAATATTGCCCAGTAACCAAGGAGTTGATGAAAAAACAGAATTCAATTATATTCTTCTAGTATCAGCAGGGAAGAAGAAATACATGTTGAAAGTAACTGAAGTTAGTACCAGAGGGAAGCTAAAAGCACAAAGCACTATGAAAAATTATCAAACTTGAATCAACAGAACATTTCTAAATAGGTGTTGGGCTCCAAAGACCTCTTGATCATTCTCTGCTTCTTTCAAAACCCCGGCCAAAGGTCTGGACTGTCATTTAAATGGAATATGTACGCAGGAAACTCAACAAGTCATCAGAGAGTTATCATCATCATCATAATCATCTGCATCTCACTTATTGAGTTGCATAAAGAACTACATCCCATTTCCAAAGCTTTCAGTCCTTTTTTTTTTTTTTTCATTTTTCACGATTTAAAGATATTTTTCATTTATTTTGGTGACCAGCTTCGTTATGCCCCTTAAGAGTTACTTGGGCTCAGAATCTAAAGTTTCTAGCTCAGCTATAAATAGGAAGTTTCAATTGAGCATATTCTAGAATTATTTTAATGATGCCAGCAAAGAGTTTTTTTGTCTTTTGGAAAGTGTCTTCCCATCATTCTCAATTTATTTATATGCTGTCTAATACTTTTGCTTATAGTACTTACACTCTTTGTGTACTGAAGATTTCTTACACTTTTTAAAAGTGTTTCCATCTACTACAAGGCTCCACTTAATGCCATGGTCAGTAATGGCATATATTTCACATGATTATTGAATCATGGAAAGATCATGTAAGCTTGGATTTTCCAAGATTTTTGCAATATATTCTGCAGTGTAGCTTTAATGTTTTATCCATGCTCTAAATTCACAGAGATTTGGGTGGAATAAAGAAAAACACAAAAGGGCCAATCCACACGACTTTTTCTTTCTCTCCCCCTTTTCTCCCACTGGAGTCATGCATCCACCAGAGGGCAATGCTGCCGCTGAGAAGCAGCTGATTCCTAAAAATTCGGAACTTCACTTCATCAAAGCACTTAGAGAGATTACATGAGTAACCAGAGACAGAAAAATCCTGATCCAGCAGTACATTAGACTGATTTTTGAATGGGGCAAAGGGAACTGATGGACAAGATCTTACCCAGAATAAAGGAATAAAGCTGTGAGACAGAGTAGCAATTGGAGAGAAGAAAGCACATCTTACCCTAATTTTTTTTACCTTTGTTGGTAATAGAGATTAATGTATTTGAGAGAAGAGCTCTAATTCAAATTCTGGCTGCTTACCATAACTCAAGATATCAGTGGGATGTGAAGCTTCCCTATCTCGCTCAGCTTTGGTTGCTTCACTCTGCTTCCTATCAACAATGTCCAAAATGTCATTGCTGCCTGCCAGAGCAGCTACCAATTAGTTGATAGTCTTAATATGGATTTTATTTAGAGTCAGAGTGATAAAAATTTGCAGCCTCAAGCCTGGCACTTTTCTTGGCAGCTGTGAATGCACCTGATAAATACAGAAATCAACTCACCTCCATAAATACAGAAATTGTTCAAGCATGCAGGAATCATGGCAAAAGATGAAATACTCAAGCTACACCAGCTACAGCAGTGCTAGAAACCTTTCATTAAAAACCCAGGAAACTCGAAAGAGAATCAGTGTCTCTCATTTAACTTCTCCACACTTCCAGGACAGCAGCTTTGAAAGGCCAGACTTAAATCCCAACCTGACAGGCTGACACTGCTTTGTCAGTAGAACAGTATTGACTGCAGTGGTTTGCAATCAGGTATGAAAGTGCTAATGGCAGTTTTCATCACAGCTCAGCTCCTCAGACTCTAAAAACCTTACAGTTCTCTCCTCTTATAAAAAAAAGAAGAAACATTCACAGATTTATAATCTTTTTTTCTTTCACAGAGAAGTGGCTGGTTAGCAATGAGGAATCCAAAACAGCTTTATGCAAATTTTTGGTTTACTCTCTAATTAGGGTACCTTAGAACCACAAGCATTTTACCTTTCAGCTAACTACAAACTTCCCAGATCCAAAGATGTCTCTTTTTATCCTTCCATTGGTCTAACAGGGCAGGAGCCCACTGAAATTTTAGAAGTTTTACAGGTTTAGTTTAAAATTTTTTATGTGTATCATCGGAAAATTGCTACCTAGCAATAGAACCTACCTGTTCCTGCAAAACTAATCAGAAAATCTTTAAATTAGTCTCTTGACAAATATACATTCTGAGGTACAACAGAATGGCCCTGGAAGCCAGCCAGCTGAAGGAGAGACCATTGTTTGCTTGTAATGTTTGCACTCAAGATTTTTTAAGCAGAGAGATGTGTGTTATGAATAATGAATTGTAGCATTCCCAATTCTTGCATCCCTGCCACTGCATAGTGATTGGTCCTGGAACAAACCCTTATCCTTTTCAGATTAGTCTGCTTGGGGATCAATGCATTGCCCTGGACTTGGAGGGTAGGCCAGGTCACACATTTCAAGGATTCAGTGTGGTTAGGGTGCTACTTGTTATAGCAGACTTAACATCTCATTTTTGGGCTGCCAAATTGTATCCTAGTTAACAGCCAAACAAAACAAAAACCACCCACTCACACCTTCTTTACAGATGCTTGTTTTCCAGTGTCCTAAAAACCTATTTAATTCCACTGAATATGCAGTCTGATGGAAACCTCTGTGGGTGCAAGTAAACTCCATGAAAAATTAAAAAATAGCTATCTGTGATGAACTGAACATGAGGGGACTGATACTTTAACAGAATTGAAAAAGACAAAACTGGTCAACAAACCTGGCACATGAAATGCAACTGAAATGAGCCTCTTGGCCTGAACTGGTCATTCTAATTGTTCTCTGTTAGAGTACAGCTCTGTTTTCATCAGCACTTTTGTTGGTTTGCTACAGCTAAGCATTTGCAGATAAATAAATCACAAGTTTCCATGAAGTATTTAGGATTTCAAGTCACTTGGTATGAATCACACTTAGTTCTGTAAAATTTAAACAATTATTTGGTTGCTCCACTCTACACTGCAAAATACTAAAGCACAGCACCAAGTCTTAGGCCCAGCTCATTAGACCTCCTCAGAGCATCACAATTATAGAAGTTCAGGGGTCTGATGGTTGGATACAAGGCTGTGCAATTAATGAAAATAATGCATGAAGTCTGTGTAGTGATCGAAAGATAAGCTTAATTTACAGTTCTGGTTCTGCTCCTTACCTTTTCTCTTTGATTTACTGTATTTCTCAGGTGAACTTTTCCATATTTAGAGATCTGGCCAGCCAAATCATTCACCATTCATTCATTCATTCATTCATTCTGTCCTTCTGACTGTCTATTTCAACATACTGTGTGAAATTTTATACATTAATTGAGGTTGCCTGAAAATGTAGTTTCCTCCTATCACCTAGTGTAGAAGCAAATTAAAAGTCACCACTGTACGTCTTCCACATGTTTAAAGCCTTTTAAGACAATCCTGTGCTGGCTATATTTAAAGAATCCAAGGCTATGGAGTGGATAAAAGAATTCAGGATCCTATTTTGTTTTTGTAAAAGTTAGAAACACACACAGAACACTGAATGAAAAATCAACATTGGGGTTAAAATTTACAGTTCTATGTGGAGGTACTCATTTCTTGCCTTATTCCCTGTTGGTTTGACAAGGACCTGCAGTATGTTCCTGAAAAGGGCGGTTAAGATAGATCAGATGAGGCACCCACAAACAATCAGGAAATGATTTTGAATTGTAGCTCAATGCAGTTATTAAACACAGAATGTGGCCAGCAATAGGTTATTTGTGGTTTAAAATACCTAAGTATATTTCTGTGGTTAATAAATATACACTTAGAGCTAAAGGGTTTGAAGCTGACATTTGTTTTACATACTGTACCTCTGTAGCAGTGCCCAATAGGTGTGCTTTTATGGAGTGAAACATTGCCACCACTCATCCTTTTACACTGATTTTGTTACTTCCTATACCTGCACTGCAGCTGCACCTGCTCTGTAAAACTACTAATGCTCATCTGACATACAGCCACTGTAAAGATTTATAAAGTGCAACAATTCTGCCATTCTAAAAGCAAACCATTTTAAAAAACAAGCAAATGTACATACACATATTAATTTATTGTTTTGAAATGTGAATTTATCAACACGATAGATGATCAATATTCTCCTCTTTTCCCTAGATTAAAAATGAAAAAAAAAAAATAAGGCTACCTACATAGCATTATTCTGCATGGAGGAAACTTGTGAACTAAATAGCTGGCATCAGATACTTGTCACGTAATAAAAACTATGAATATTTTGATACTAAAATCAAAACTGCAATTATACTTTTAACTATGACTCATTGCTGATTTAGATTGTTGTGATTAAGGATGTTTCTTTATGCATACAAATTATACATTGAGTTTGCAGACTGTGTGAGAATTAGGAGAGCCCAGCTAGACATTGCTGCTAAGTGCTTGGACTTTGTGAGTGATGTTCCTGGAAAACACAATGGCTGCTTCCTGTAATATTTCAGTATTTCTGAAAGATATCTGAGGGATTGGAAGTCTTTATATAAAGACATGCATAAACAATGTCTGTATATTCAGATTTACTCTTCTAAATTTTTTTAATTTTTTTTTTTTTTTAAGAAAAACTTGGTAATCACAGTGAATTCTTTCCCTGGGCAAAGAATTCCATGTGGGTGGTTGAATGAGTGAAAACCAATTTTTGTAGAGGAAATAAATTGAGAATAAGTGGTTTTACAACAATACTCCAACTAGTACTATCCATCACACTCATAGGAAACACCATTGGAATAAACACTGCAAAGCAATGCAAATATAGTAACTTACATAAATCAATACCAGCAGACTGCTCTTGCGAGGCTGAATGTAAACAGCTCCTTTTATTAAAAAACTGCTCCCCCATTGACCACTACCTATATTTAACAAAAATGGACCAAGTCACAAAGATATTCAACACATTTATATGCATTTAATATTTAGGCACATTGAAAGGAATGAGATTTTTGGAAACTTTCCTGTCTCTCTGGCTGTCAGATTCCCACCACCAGAGATTTTCACTGCTGGGACCAAAGCCCCACCCCCATGGGCAGCTCCAGAGAATCCCCAGGTGTCCCACTTGGCTCCCCACACACCCCACTCTCACATTTACACAAGGTGTCCTATACCAGTCCCACAATGGATCCTGAAAGCAGTTTAACCATGCCACAGCACCACAGAAACAGCTCGAGCTGGAGCCTTTTGGGGACACCCTGGGTATTTGTACCTTCACAGTGCGTGCAAGCCATAGTCAGGGCTCTTCCTGCAGAGCTCCTGCTGTCCCTGACTGTTCTGTCACCTGGCTGCTGTCACAGGTCCTGAGCCCTTCTTGTGCAAAGGGTCAGTGCCAATCAACACCCCCTGCCAGGAGCTGCAGCATTCATCACCCATCACCCATCCTGCAGCCCCCACTGCTCCCACTCAGCTACCTGCCCTAGGTGTGTTCCTCAACACCCAGAAGGATTTAAGTACCTTAAGAGCCTCCTAGAACCTCTCAGAAGCCACCAAACTTTGTCCCAGGCACAGCTCCAGTTCTTGCACACGTGGCAATTGTGTCACATTGGCCTCCCACAGCTCCCCTTAGAACCAAAGCCCAAAAATCAGTGACTATTTCCAGTAGTAAAGCAACCCAAGGAAACAGCTTCACTCCTCACCACAGTACTCTGACACCAGCAATACCCAGATATCTCAGCTGGAGAGAGAATTTTTTGTTCAGACTCTCTCTGAGAAGAAATGAAGCATTCTTTTATCCTCACCTGTAACAAAGAGGGCTCAATTATTCTCTTCTAGTTACTTTCTACCAGAAATTCAGTTCTCAAGTGCTCATCCATGCAAACATGCACCCTAATCTGCATTTGTCACTGTTATTTTTAATACGTAAGCCAATTATAGTTAGCTTTAAATAGAGAAGCCTAATGAGAAAATGTATCCCATAATTAAAAGGAAAAAGAATCAAGAACTTCCTACCAACATTAACTGCTAATTTTACAGCAAGGTTGCCTACTCTTTTCTTCCATCTCTATATTTGAATTTTGGTGGGTTTATTTTCCCCTCCTAATTAAAAAAAGTAAAGGTTAAGATATTTACTAAGGATTTCTTGAGATAAAAGTTTCCATGTAGAAATTTTGCAACTTTTTTTCTATTGCTAATTTAAGTCTCTACATATTCATTTCAAAATCCTCAGCCTTGTAAAAAAGGAAAACACATTTCTACACTGGCAAGAGCTCAATTACACATTCTAAAAACTGTACAGAATTAAAGTATAGCAGACCATCTAAAATTCGCTGGCTGTCCATTTATTAAGACTAAACATACATTTAAAGGAGAAAATTGTTTCTTCTATGGCTATCTAAGAAGATCTATTTCACACCCTTCTCTGTTCCAGACACAAAACTGTAATTAACTCAAGACTTCTATTTTGCATTAATATAGCCCTGTCAGCAAGCTAGAATGTTTAGTATGCACTGCTCCTCTCTAAGCATATTAATGAAGAATTGCCTGCCACTGCAAAACATGTTAAATTCCAGCATTTCCATATGGTTAGATACCATGTCAAAGACGTTTCAGTGCAGTGATTTTTAAGCTCAATGTCACCCCCATGTCAAGATCTCTGCACTTAGAAATCGAGGTAAAAAAAAGTCATTCACAATGATTTGTGTAGATATTCAAAATTTCTCATGACATTTTCAGTTGAACTCNTAATATATATATAATTCTACAAAAATAATGAATGGCCAAGGCATGAAATGGATTTATAAGTGAAATTTTATGATGTTCTGTTTGAGAAGTACTGAAATGCACCCAGTAAATTCTTCAGCGAAAAGCAGCTACTGGATTTCCCAGAGGATTGTAGAGTAGCTCTGACACACACAAGATTTATTCTACACTCTACATGAGGATGTTAATTTTCAAGTCCCTGTCTTTACTGAGGTAAAATGAGAAATTTATCCCAAATCTCAGCTGGCTCCTATGTTCAGAGTTCACAAGTATCAAAGGAATGCTGTAATGCCATTATTATTTACTTAATAGTGAACAAAACTGTTCTTTCTTGGACTGCTTGCCACCAGTCAAAAGTTGCCATACAGATTTCAATTACTGACAAATAAATATTGGCAAATAGGTGGCTTTTGCACACCTAATGCCTTTCATGCAAATCTGAGGCATTTAACTGACCCTCTGGTTAACCAGCTTTAGGGTTATGAACTCTTAGGCATTAAGACCATTCTTAAGAATGGTGATACAAGTTGTTTCCAAAGATTTAATGGCTTAAATTATTTTTATTTTAAAAAAATGGGGAGAGTAAAATGCAAATATTGACTTTTTATAAAAGCAGTCTGACTCGGACTTTTTTATGGAAGAATTCTACCATGATTTCTTCAGTTCAGAGAATACCTTTTAACACCTTTCAAAACTTTTAGTGCGTGCTGCATAACTACAAATTTCCCTGCAGTCAGAAAAGTCACTCAAACTCATGTCAAACAAAGACCATTATTTCAAACTAATATTTTCCACTCAAGATAAATCCTCTTAAAAAAAAAAGCAAGAAAAAACCTGAAACAACAAAAAAAACCAAATTATAAAGACAGTTTTAGATTCATTTTGTTTTGACACTCATTAAAAATAGATGATTTTCACTGATATGACAACATTGCAAAAAAGAATTGCTTAATTATGTCGAATATGAACTAAAGTTAATAAGATTCAATTACAGAAAGCATGTTTACAGCACTTACTTGAGCTTGCTACCACACAAGCTGTTCTACTTCTTAACTATTATGAAAAACATAACGTCAAGACAGCCACATTAGCAGAAACCATCCTGTTATGGTCTCAACTTTGTGTCTTCCACTCAACTGAATGAACTGGAGTCACAGTTTTGAGTAAAGATAGACAAGAAAAGTCTGTCATTTTAATGAGGCAAAATACTGTATGCCTAATGCCTCTGACCAGCCCTAAAAAGGTCTTTCTTCTTCTGAACTTTTGAAGTTCTCTATCACCCCCTCTTATTTTTCCAATGTTAGTCTGTTTTTCTGGTCATCTTTTCCTTCAGTTGGAGACACCATCTCTGATTTTTAGGAAAAACGTTCAGATCATTTAGGGAATATGCAGGTTTTCATCTAAATATCACAAAAAGTTCCTCCCAGGTCTGAAAAAAAAATCACACCTGTTTTGAGGACAGCTTGTTGCACACATGAATCTTGAAGATCATCCTCTGATTTTTACCTATGACAATAACTGACTATAAATCCACTAAGCTAATAGTTATTTGTGGCCCAAAATATGAATGAGTAGTCAGGCGTTACATCTTAATTTTAGCTTTAAAACCCCATTGGTTGCATTTGCTTCAAAAAACTTCTGGAAATGCATGTTCCTGACATAATAGTTGTCATTAGTATAAATCCTCTTGCAGTCTACAACTTCTCAGAACAACACATATTGGGCAAAGGCTGAATCAGAGAATTAAGAACAGATTTTCAGCAGAGTTATGTTGTGCCATCTGTCTGGCAGTTCTTGTTCTAGCCGGTTTTCAGTCACCCAGGAGGAGACCAGTAAGATGGAGATCAAGATATTGAGAAATAAGCTTTCCTTCTCTCTGTCCTTACATACATCTCTCCCTTACCTTCCCTGCCTTGCTCTCTCTTTTCACTCCTCTTTTTCTGCACTCTTTTTTTTTTTCCACAGCTGTGCATCTATCACAGCAGCAACTGGAAAGCAATAAAAATATGCCTGAGGTGGCTTTAAGTAAGAGACACCCAGCCTCAGGTGCATCAATGCATCACAGAAAGCAGTGCAGACACCTGACTCAGTAAAGCTGAGATGCAACACCAGCATTTTCACTGGGAATGGTGCTAGGACACTTGTCATGCCCAGCTGTCCCCTCACCTGATGCACAGAAACCTGTCTGCTGCTGTGGCTCCTTGCAGGCACCTGCCACTGCTCCATGCCTTGTACCAGATGTGTTTTCCCCTGAGAACAGAGGCAGGGGCTTGTCAAGGTCTCTGTTCTGACCCAGCCTCTGATTTCTAACCACTTCAGAACTGAGCTTTTTCAGCAAAAACTGCGCTGAAATCAGAGTGCAGATTTTCCTAACAGTCTGCACCTATTTAAGCAGCATTTCACCTGTTTGCAAATTTTTCTAAGATAGCTTATTTGTCCGTAATCTGAGGAGCCTGCTTGCACCCGCTAATGGTAATTACATAATGCGAAAAAAGCATGCACCAAATATATGCATGGAGAGGGCATTTTAAAATTTTTTAAACATCCTGATCAATTATAGTAATTAACATTAGCTGGTCAACATCACCGAAATGATAGTGCTTCATTCAGAGGAATAAATGGAACCAACAATTATATCAAAACTATATTTGCTTCCAGATGATGTGCTGTTACCACATGAAAAATCTGCCTATTTTCTGTGATTCCTTAAATGCCTTTCTCCATAGCATGCAATCTGTGAACTGCCTTTTAAAAACAAACTGAAGAACTCACTGCTTTGTTCAGCAAGTGTGTGTATTGAATGCTGGAGAGGAATTAAAGCCACTTCTAGCAAAAACGGCAAACATGGAGCAGTGTGGACTTCCTCAAAAAGATTGAAAACAAGAGGAAAGCACCAGATTTCTGTAACACCCTGAGCACCACATTACAGCATAGAAGGAGTAAAAGACAGAATATAAAAGGCTAAGGAGTTGAGGTAGTACAATCATAGAAATATAGAATTGTTTAGGTTGGAAAAATCTCATCACATAGACTGTTTCCTTTCTGCTGTATTGTATTTCCTGCTAAGCTGAAGTCCCCCAGAAGAATGTGGGCTAGGAATTGTGACACTCCTCCCAGCTGCTAATAAGAGTATTTCATCTGCCTCTTGAGCCTTGTGGGGTGTTCTGTAACAGACCAGGATTCTCTGCCTTGTTGGCCTTCTGCTGGATTCTTACCCATAAACACTCGACCTTATCATCGCTGTCATTAAACATCTTGAAACAACTGAGGCACTCCCCCATTTCCTCCCCTTCCCTCCCTGCTGATCCATTCTGGAGGGTTTATAAGCATCCATTGCAGCACTCCAGCTGTGTGACTCATCCCACCACGTCCACCATGTCCACCTGTAACACAGTTTTCCTGCGGCTCAGGGGCTTCAAGCTCCTCCTGTTATCTGCCCACCTGGTGAGCATTGGTGGAGACACACTTCACAGGGGTTACTGATTCCACCTCCTCTTAGGAGGGACAAGCCTTAATCCCTAAGACTCTTCTCAGGTATTTCCATGGTTTCTAGCACGTCAATAACCCTTGTGTCTTTGCTGCCATGGGGATCTCCATCCCCCCACTTTACTGACACAGCAGGCTGAGGGACCTCCATAGCAAACGAGCACTCCAAGCATGCTCTCCCCATTCTTATCTCTATTGATCCTGGCTTTAACCCCTTCCCCCTTCTAATTCTTAGTTCTAAACTCTTTCAGTGGACCCTGCTAATTCCTTTACAAAGATCCTTTTCTCCCTTTGGGACACGTGGGCCAGTCTGTCATGGGCAGACTTGTTCTTGTATAGAGACACCAATCCACGATCAAAACATCCAAAATTCTGCTGGTGACACCAGGCTCAGAGCCACATCTTGATCTGCTGGCCCTTGCTGGCTTCTCCCTCATCATTCCTTCTAAAAGGAAAAATAGAGGGGAATGCTCCTTGCACTTCTGGTTTTTTAACTAGTTCCCCAAGGCCCTAAAGTCTCTATTGATTAATCATGGACTTCTTGTTGGAACTTCATCACAACTTACCTCAAAAATGAGTAATGGATGATAATCTGAGGGCTGTACCAGGATAGAAAGTATTCCAGGTGTGTAGGTAGGCATTATTTTAGCATTAGACTTACCAGTTTGTGGCTAGGTCAGCATTAGTTTTAAAAGTGCCATGGTACCTGTGAAATATTTACTTGGTTTCAATCTGTCTGAACCAGCTGCTCAGTCTTTCTTCCACTAAGCTTCTGCCTGACTTGGTTATTCTGTATGACATCTAGAATAGGAGAATTAACTTACTGCTAAGCATCTAAAATTTTGTCTCCAGGTAAAGATCCGGGGTACCAGACTATGGTCTGAAACAGAGTTGAAGAAGGCAGTAGGGATAATTCTATACTTGCTATACTGTTTGCCAACCTTGTTGTGCTCTTTTTTCAATACATATATAATTTACTCACTTTATTATGCTGAAGATGTACATTCAAATGAAATAAAATCAACTGCACAGAACAGCAACTATCTATAATGTTTTATCCTGCTTTTTCAACAGCTGTTTCCTTATAGTCACAAAAATATTGAAGGAAATTAGTAGTACAACAACAGGATAATCAAAAAATCAATCGTGACCTTTTTTGTTAATAGCCTCAGGAGTTTTTCTATGTGGTCTCTATAATCTCACCTCCATAAAGGGACGCAATCTCATGCAAACATCACAGGATTTAATTTTCCAGCAGAGGATGCAAACTGACTGTTGATGAGATGTATGTAACCCATGTTCACGTTTCCCCAGTTAAGGAAAGATAATGCACTACTTGCCTTGTACTCAAAACTCACCTTAAATCTACACAAAGCATTCTTTTTTTTTCAATCAAGGAAATAATTTACCTGATTACAGATGTTAAAAAACCACATAACATGCTGGTACCTCAACATGTAAATGTTGATTTGCATTTCTGTACAATGACAGAGCACTGAAAGTCCAAATGCTTCTTAAGCACCAGCAGGCTGAGAGCATTGAGCACCTCTCTAGAAAGCCTGTTCCAGTGTTTGACCACCCTCTCCATAAAGAAATGTCCACTCTAAACCTACCCTGACAGCTTTGAGCCATTCCCTCACATCCTGTCACTGGATACCATGGAGGAGAGCTCAGCTCCTCCCTCCCCACTTCCCCACCCCAGGAAGATGCAGAGAGCAGTGAGGTTGTCCCTCAATCTTCTTTTTTTCCAAATTGGGCAAGTCCAAAGCCCTTACCCACTGCTCACAGGACATTCCTCAAAGCCTATTAACCTTACATGGGCTTTATTGCCCTCCTCTGGATGCATTCAAGGACCTCCAGGTACTTCTTAAATTGTGGAACCCGGAACTGCCCACAGTGCTGGGGATGAGGCTGCACCAACACTGAATACTGTGGGATAATCATCTCTTTAGAATCAGAATCATCTCTTTAGACTCAGAATCACTTCTTTAGGCTGGTTTGCAATTTTTCATGCTGATCAAGAGCAGATGATCAGAGTACAAAAAATCAGAAGCAAATTTCAACAACATTTTTACCCAATATTGAGTATTATTTTGTCAGGCACCTTCAGGTGAGACAGGTAATACCTGCATTGATTTAATTAATCTTCAAAAGCATAAGAGATTATTAACTTTTAATTTCTTTAGCAAGCTGAACTAACAAGACAAAAATGTAATTTTTTACTTTGCAGATTGGTCCAATGAGCATGACACTGGAGAGGAATATACATCTCTAGCTAGAAGTTATATCGTCTACCATGAACATCATCTAGTTAAAAAATAGTGTTTTACAAAATACCTTGCTCTACCTAAAATGATCTTCTTGCATTTCTTTCTAGAAAAATTCATTTGTTACAGATTTTGTCTTAGAAAGAAAATTGTTTTCAACCTGCTACTTAATATCCTATTTGGAAATCTCAAAGGTGTTCTGAGAGCATTGTCAAATGTATGAAAACAAGTGCAAGATCTCCTCCCCAGAGAGGAACACAATCAGATTCCTGTCCTATGGGAAATTTTGGTTTCACCTGGGGCTATCCTCAATTGACATGATAATGTGCATTTATTTGATACATGTTATGGAAAAGAATTTCAAAAAAGCCGTGTTGATGAAATTATTTTCTCCAAGATATGGCTTAAAATTAGCTGATACTCAAAGTAATAATATACCCATTAAAAATTCCTATTTATTTTCAAATTCTATATTCTATTTCAGACTGTACAGAGTATTTCTATAAATAATAATCTAAAGAGAAAAACACACAGTTTTTCTACTAAAATTACCAGTATTTCTGGTGTGTTTAGTTTTGATTTTTTCCTAAAAAAATTCCCATGTAAGGTTATTAATATTAATTTTGGTATTTTATGAATTTAAAAAAAAGTCAGTTTTGAAATTTATTGCCTTACACATATTTTTAAATGATCCTTTGGATTTTTATATTTAATTTCACAAAAGACTGTCAAATTTATATAAACTCTGAATATTAGATGAAAACTTTTTTTCTTGAACAGGTAATTTAACATTTAAGGTTGCTGAAGAGTAAACTTAATAACTGCCTGACAGGTACAGTACAGAGTAACAGTAATTCCCAAAGATGTGATGGACAACTGGACAGGTTATGGAAAGGGAAGAACCTCCCTGGGTATAGGCATTACTTTCCAGTCTTCGTTGATCAAAGTATAATCCTGGAATAATTACTACTTGGATTAAAACCAGTGACATTTCAAAGTGACAATGCAGCAACCTGAGGAGTATATTTAATTGAGAAATCACATCCCCAGAGTATTCAAGTCACTAAGCCATTATAATAATTAACCACATCCCCCGTCATTTTTTACTGTTTATGATACAACTGAGATTTCTTTCGTGCACGTCCTTATTGATTGGCAAGTCTGTCCCTGGAACATATCAGTCCTTTCCTAGAATTTGCTTTGGGAACATCCATTTTATTATGCATCTCTATTCCTCTTCTAAGAAATGGTTTCATTTATTTTTATTTCTAATTCATGTGCCATTGTTATCATGACACTAACTAAAAGGATGGCATTTAAAGAAAGAGGTATAATGCACACCCTTTGAGGATCATTTTAGTACCCCATTATGAAAAAAATGTTTGTCATGATTACAGAGTTTATTTGTGCATTTTCAAAGTTCCAGCTTCAAGAAGAGATTCAACCAGTTTTCAGATGGCCTCTAGATACATTCTAGGTGGAAATTACTCCGATGAAGAAAGAGAAGATTACAGACATTTAGATTCTACTCTTTTAGAAAGGGTGAGAAAAAGCCTGATGCTGCAATGCCACGTCAGTGGGGAAAGGAACAGGTTGCTTTTGTTCTTCCATTGCTTCTTGTGAGCTGTGCTGTTTTCCCAGTGGGACTGTAGAGCAGATTGGCTCAGGTGTTCAAAACATTAAAGAAAATTAATTAACAATCACTGTGTGGAAATATAATAATGTATTTGTTTGGACCTGCAAGATAGAACTTCTTATGTGATGACACTGGCATCAAGATCTTGTGCTTTAAAATAAAATGTTACTTTCCTGATTTTACTAAGTGACCTCTTTGCATTTGCAGTTGTCTGCTCAATCTGGGTGTCTTGTTCAGGCTAATTTTGCTAGGTAGCGATGCAAAACTTCTTTTAACACAGAAAAAAAAAAGTGCACTAGAATAGCCATAATCACATGATAACAATAGTAATAATAACAATAACTATTATAAATACTTTCAGTACTTTGTCTGCTTTATGTGGGAGGATGCAGTGAGGTCCACTTTAACCTCCCACGGTCAGTGAGTGCAGAGGGTGCTCATGGAAATGCCTTTTTGGATGTACATTTCCTCTCACCTTGAGATGTCAATTTTCTTAAGAAAAATGTGTACTGAGCTTTGCAAAGACGAGCCAGTTTTGCTTGCAAAGNGTTTTTATATGTCTCAGTAGAATCTTTAACCTATGGTTATTGTTCCAGTACTGTAACAGTAAAGTTAATAAGTTTTTTATATAAAATTTTGGCATGACTTTATAAAGGTTGTAAACAAATCCATCATCAACTGGAGTCAACATAATATATGTCAGCAACTTGCTAAATACCAAGTATAAGATTTAAATCAACTAAGGTTAAATAAGACATAAGATTTAACAGGCATATGCACTTTTCATTTGCGGTTTGAAACTTAAATTAACCAACTTCATCTGTTTAAAAGAGCCATTTAATATCTACCTAAAAGTTTGTACAGAGATTTCTAGTTCCCATGTTTTGCAAGAAAAGGTTTGGGTTACATTACTTTATAGAACTCAAACCCTCCTTTTTTTTTTTTTCTCTAACTTGTAATTTTAGACTAAAAAGAAATACAGGCCAGATGGAGGAAAAAATCCCTGAGAGTTTCTGTTGTAGAATGTTGATTAGTGAGAGGGACAATGTAGCTATGAAATGGTGAAACTTGCTTATAGAAATTTACATGAAGATCCCATACTAAGGAAAAGAAAAACAACAATAAAATTCAATTAAGTCTTGTTTTCAGAATGAAGTGAACCTGATTATTGATATTTGTGTACTTTTTAGTACAGGTTTTCTTTTGTACATCTAATTAAATGTCAACAACCAATGAACTGGTCAGTATGAAGAGATAATTGACCACTATGGCTCATTCACTTTCACTTAGGGAAGAGAGAGAGAGCTACCAAATTAACAAAGGTCAATTGTCTCCTGCCAAGAGTCATCTCTAGTTAAAATCTCTTTAAATTGAATATTTATTTCCATTTGTGCAGCTGGGAGAGTTTTAAGCTGCTTTTGTTCTAAAAGAAATTAAAAACCTCCTTGCAGTGCTACAGACACATATCAAGGGAAAACCGACAAACATATCTAATTGAAAAGTGGAAAAGGCCTTAGTTAAAAAGTTTTTTGTTGAGCTAAAGGTCACTGGAGTTGTAATGGAAGCCAACAAAGCTGTAATGTATTTATGACTTGGCAGTTTGCTGGAGTGAATTGGTGCAGACCCAGCAACTCCAGCTGAAACCGTAATTATCAAAAAAAGATATCTGCCTGCTCTGCAGCTGAAGTCTTTGTCCTTATGGTATTTATACTCCTCTCTCAATCTCAATATTATAGCATTTTCAAGAAACAAAGCAACCTTTTTTTTTCCTTCCCTAAAGACAACAAGTATTTTTCTGTTTTCAAAAAAAGAAATAAAAATCTTCTTTCCCCTTGCTGTTTTGTAGTTATTGTTCGGTTTGCAAAAAAAAGAACATACTTTCATCTTTGTTTTCAAGCAACATGAAGTCCCACTCTTTGACTAATATTTGGCCTTTTCTCAATGAACCATATCCTCAGAGTTTAAAGAAGGAGACCATTAATAAAAGCCCAAAGCTAGTCATAGATTGTCACACCTTCCTGTCTGAGGAACATAATTTATAACATTTATTTTCTACTCCAAGGTTAAAAGGCTGAAATTATGGCCTGAGGGATGAAAAAAAGAAGACATAGATAATATAATGGAGAGAGTAATTCATGTAATCATTTCTCACACCAGCTTCACTAAAAAATTATATTGATCTACCACATTTGTAAAGAAGCTTGAGAAAGCACACAAAAAATACAGAGTATTGGAAATAAAAGCTCTTTGATGAACTAATTTTAATTGTTGTAATATGGGAATTTAACATCTTTTCAAGCTATTCTGGCCACTGTAAAAACACAATATGAAGATAATTCCTATTGAAATTGTAATAGACAAATAATTGGAGAAGTTAGCAAGTTGGATGCTATTCAGGAAAGCTGCATTTCATGAGTTTATGTGGAAACACTGAGGATTTACTGCAGCTGGAAGTTACAATTGGAAGAATTTTGAGGAAGTAAAAATGCATCTCTAGGGATGGAGGAAAACATATTATTGTTCAAGTGGTGACCAGGGCATCTGTACTGAATATTTAACTTCATTAAATTGAAGAAAAACAAACAGTTTCTATTTTTCATCTCAAAAATGGGGAGTAGAACCTTAGCTATGCTCTGGTTTTGCTATCTGACACCCTACAGCTACTCCCTGACCTCAGCAATTGTCTTTTCCCCTAGTCAGAACTTCTTAAGATTTTGAAAGCAGATATGAACAGTTTTCATCAATAAATAATTCCAATTCAGCAATAATTTCATAGATGATATACAGATTTTGCTGTTAGAAGCCTATGTCCAGTACTGGTAGGATGCCAGATTCAATACTAATTCTGTCCCAGTTTTATACATTTTTTGGTTTTAATATATCTTCTTCACTCTCATATCTCAGACTTATGTGCTGTGCTTCTTGACTAATGATTGATCAGAACAAATTTTGTGCTTTAGAATTGCTGCAGTAGTATAAAAAATTCATCTTCATTGTCAACGTGAAATTGTTCACATAAAGCATGGGGGTTTGTTTTAAGATTTCTTTTGGAATTACTTGGCGTATGCATGATGCAAACTCAAGAGTGTACATCACAGTTTATTAACCTGGAGAAAAAAACAGATTTTAAGCTATCAGAAAAGTCTGCATGTGACCTGAAAGAGGATTAAAGGTATCAACTTTTGAGCATACATTAAATCCTCCCAATGAGTGGTAAAATAAATGGGAATCAGAAATTCTAGTCTTGGAAAATGTAGCTGACAACACCCCAGTACAATTTTTTTAAAAACCTTTCCAAATTGTGCTACATGTAGGGTATATATGTATCTCCCATCTGCTCCTTGAGATGAAAGTGAATTATCCAGTCAAGAATGGGAAGGAGCTATCTGCATCAGTGATTCCTTGTGTCTAAACTGGCTAAGCTTTTCTCCACAAAAGCAGAGGGGGGGTTTGGATTTTTTTTTTTTTAAGTCTGGGCCTGTTGTTTCTGGGAACAGTGCCAGTATCTCTATATGATATTTTGCTTACCATCCTGGTATAATAGTTGGGAAGTTTCTGATCTTTTTCACAATGTAGAACTACCCAGACAATTTTTTAAGCAGAGTTAAATGATCCCTTGCTAAAATCTTCAGGAGATATTTAGGCATGGATCTCTGTCGGAAATGCCAATGAGCAAAAGGACATTAACAGCTTTGTGTCATGGGTACTTGAACTTACTTTGCAATCTAAATTTCTGTTTAAATGCTTACATTATAAGTCATTTAATTATGCGAGGCAAGGAGATGAATTATTAAAAGTCACTTTCTCAGGTAGGTTTTAGAAAGAATAAATAATCTCCCTAAGATGCCCTTAAATCAGAAGGGAAACTCATTCAAAACGAACAGACAGGACTCAAAGCAAATAAAATATTTTTGTATATTCTTCTTCCCGAAAAATCCCCTGTTTGTTTCTGCCCACAATATTTTCAGCAAAGGATAAAGTATTGCAGTTCTATAAAACCCTTATGAGTCAAGCTTACTAACATTGTCAGTGAAAACAATTTTGATGTCTCTCTGAATATTCAAGGGAAAAAGCATAGAGGTGGGAAAAGATTTAATTGGTGAACAGTTCCAATATTAAATCTGTCTTTCAGCATTTTATATGACCTTTAACAGTTCTTTTATTATTGAATTATAAGCCTATAATTTACGTCAAGACATTGGACTCACTGGATTAAAGAAATCCTTTTGTGACAGGGAGTAGCAATATCCTAATTTTGGGCATCCCTGCAATTTCAGTTGCAATAAATGACGCTTTAACTGGTGGTGATCCCAAGTATTTATGTCCTGTAGTGGCCAACTGTCTTTACATTACAAATTCCACTTGGAAAAATGTTTCTAATAAGGAGCTAGATAGTTTCAGTTTTTGTTGTTTTGGGGCTTTTTTACACAAGACATGTATATTGTGGAAAAGTGGGAAAAGAAGCTGAGGAAATAGCTCCCATTTAGGAGAGGTGGTGTATAACAATCTCAGCTTCCACTACTCTGATGAGCAAAGCTGGAAACCCAAATCCAGACCTCAGAAGACACAGGAATAAAATGAAGAGCCCAGAAATTATTTTGAAATCTCTTGGGTTTCAGTCTCACCTAGAATCAAAATCGAATTCTATTTTCTTAGCATAGAGCCAGGTCTTAGAACCATTAGGGTTAGAGAATGGATATCAAAAAACCAACACCCAAACAGAGAGATCTGTGCATTTAATACACAGGTAGGCTCATCTCCCTGTGGTAGGAAGCAAAATGTGGTAGGAATAAACTTGGAGAAATTTCAGAAGGTGGCCAAATTCACATTTTGGAATGCATTAAGAGAGCTCCTCCAAAGTTCTGAAGGCCTAAAAATAAAAAGCTCCTTAACTGTATAATCTCAACAATCCCTGATTCACACAATGAGCACTTTTCCTTTAACACATAATCTGTACCACTGTGTTGTTTGAATTCTGCTTTTGCAGAAGCCAGTCTTTTTGAAGAATACGATGCAGAATGTAGTTTTAAACGATTTCCATTCTTTCTCTCCCTCCAGAACTGGACATCAAAGATTTATAACAGGCTACGAAAAAATTATGCTGAACTGGCATTACTTTTCCTGAAAGACGGTGGCTCCAAATGGCCCCAAAGTTTAGTAAATGAGGTAAATATTAACCCTGATGTACAGGTTTTTCTTCAGCATACATCTTTAGTAAAAAAAAAGCTGAGGAATGCATTAATTTCCCACAAATAATTGAAGCAAATAAAAATAAACATACATGCAATCAAATATAGTCCTAGAGGAGAAAGGTTTACATAAACACAGAACCAAATTTGATAGAAACTGCCTGGTTTATGTCTGCAGAAGCCATCTTTGCCACAGGATGACAAATCCAGAGGGGCAGTACTTGACTACACTGTCCTAACAGTTGAATAGGGACTATGACGTTCTAAAGAATTATTTTTTTTACAATTTCATTCTTGGAGTGATCCCAAATGGGATTTCAGCTTTCTGTCTGGCCCTGGAGTTTTGCACACACTTTTGTGCTAGAGGCAGTCACACCTACTCCTTCCTCCCCTTTTTAGCCAAATCCTAGTCTGGGATCCTTGGGTATCCTAGTTGAGGGGCTACAGAGCACTAATGCTTCTTTATGTGGCTCCAATAATCTCCACTCTTTTCCTTTCATAATAATAATTATTGTGATAATAACTCACACTAATGTTTTGGGTACAGTTTTCCAATTAAGATTCAGTCACATAGCCCTGAAGTTATTTAGGCTGTAAGTGACATCTGAATGACTGTGTGAGACAGAAAACTGTAGCTCCAGCTTACTTATGCCTGGACCACTGCATTATTTCTAAAATGCTTTTTTTAAAAGGTAGTTCCATATCTGGGATGAGATTCATTGCTATCCTGCTAGATCACATGGAAGTTTTAAGCAATGAAATAAGACAGACAAATTCTGTGCATGAGGAAGGGTGTGGCCAGCAGGTCAAGGGAAATGATCCTGACCCTACTCTGAGCTAGTGACACCACATCTGGAGCACTGTGTCCAATTCTGGGCTCCCCAGTTCAAGAAAAACAAGGAATTGCTGGGGATAATCCAGCAGGGGGCTATGAAAATGGCAAGGGGAGTGGAGGAAAGGATGAGGGATCTGGGTCTGCTTAAGCTGGAGAAGAGAAGACTGAGACAGGATTTTATCAGCACTCACAAGGGTAGGTGTCTATAGANTCTTCCAGTAAATCTTTAGGAAAAGTTTGTGCCTTGCTTTCTCTATGCAGAGAAATGAGGCGACACACTGGAACAAGCTGCCCAGAGAGGTTGTGAAGTCTTCTTCTTTTCAGATATTCCAAACCTGGCTGGGAGTGATCCCAGCAAGCTGCTGTAGGTGAACCTGCTTTGGCAGGGGGACCTGAACTAGATCTCCACAGATCCCCTCGAGCACCAACTGTGCTGTGATTCTGTGAATTTGGATTTGAAAAGGGTTTTATCACTTGCAGCTTCCCCTAAAACTGCTTCATCTTTGTAGAGAGCAGATGCTCAGCCCTGCTGATATATGGCTGAAACATATGGCTGTGGATCTTGGAGTTAGGAAAGATATAAATAAAATATGCATGACTTGAAATAATATCATACAACACTATATATAGAGCTGTCTTAGCAAAAGTTCAAATTAGGATGGCTATATATTTATTAAAAAAAAAAAGAAAGAATATTGTAATATTGAAGTGGCACAGGGAAAGAAAGAAGATAGTTTAGTATTGGGTGAAAATCCACACCAACACCTTGTCTGCCTGCAACAGCCTGATCCTAAAAAGACCTCAAAAGATGTAAAATCTTGGGTAGCAGTACACATTTCTTAAGAACTGTCAGCAGGGAACATGCCAAAAATCCCAGCTGTTCTATAAAAGTATTTGTGAATTGCTTCATCAAAATAGTAATTTAGTCCATAGACTAGAAATGAAAAATTATCTTTTAAAATTAAAAATGTATATTAAGAAATAAAGTAAAAGCTATGATTTTTTTTCCTAAGGTAGATGTTAATGCAAACAGTTCTTTAGATATAGTTGAAAAATGTACTCAGATGTCATGGTCAATTCAAATCCTTTTTTTTAGAAGGAGCTTTGCAGCTGTCTATAGCATCTCTTGGCTCAGGTAACAGGAAGAGTCTGCAATTTGGTTCAACACCTTAGGACATAATGTAAAAGATCTATGATGCCAACTCAACTTTTTCAAGTCATAAGATCATTTTTGATTTTTATTTAAATAGGAATCAATTAAAACACCTGCCAAGGAATCCAAGAAATTGCCAAGCAAAAAAAGCTTAGATTAGAAATTAGGAAGAAATTCTCTACTGTGAGGGTCGTGAGGCATTGGAACAGGTTTCCCAGAGAAGCTGTGGATGCTCCATCTCTGGAAGCATTCAAGGCCAGGATGGATGGGGCCCTGAGCAGCCAGGTACAGTGGAAGGTGTCCCTGCACATGGCAGGAGGGCAGAACTAATTCATCTTTAAGGTCCCTTCTAATCCAAACATTCTTTGATTCCATTAAATCATCACAACTCTCTTCCAGGTAGTGAAAAAGTAGCATAGACCTTTCCTTGAAAGAACGCAGTGACCTCAATGCATTTTCAGCACTAGGAAAAAACAGCACCCTATTACGTTCTATTTTTGTAGCTAGACATAATTATACATTAGATTAATTATTTTGGGCTATAAAGATCCTGGAAAACTGGCTGGTTTTTTATTAATATTCTGGCCTATCATGCTTGAGCTTGATTTGATATGGAGGGAAGGAGCAAGAGAAGGCCTTTGCTCTGGTTCTCAGTGTGAACAAGGTGGGACATAAGGAGAAAATGGAAAGCAAGTTCAATGCATCTGCACCAGCAATTACAAGCAGTCAGAGGACACTTGAATACTGGTTGTAGTTATGTGGAAACTCTTGCTTGTCATAAAATGAGAAGCAAGGTCACATTTACCTACAGCATTTGTCTTTGTTTTCTATAAATACAATCTCAGTCCAACAGTATCCTAAATATATTAGAGCACCCTCATCTATTTAGAGCCTAGAAAGAAGATTTCTTACTCTGGAAATAAGCCTGTTCTCACATCATCTCTCACATTTTCAGATAACTGTGAGAAGGTTCATACACTTTTTCCACTGTAAAAAGGAAGGTATATGTCTTCTAATATTCACAAAGAGAGACATTGGGTATTTATAATGTTTACATTGTCCCGGTTACTATGAATACTAATTAAACAGAAATGTATTTAAGTATAAAAGTTCTTCAAACCACAGAAACATTTAGGCTGGAAAAAACTTTTAAGATCATCTAGTCTGACTGTTAACCCACCACTAAACCATTTCCCTAAGTGCCCCACCTACAGGACTCCTAAATGCCTTCAGGGATGGTGACTCACTCCCTCCTGGGCAGCCTATTCCAGTGCTTCACAACCCTTCCATGAAGAAGTTTTCCCTCATATGCAATCTAAAACTCCCCAGGCACAATTTGAGGCCATTTCCTCTTGTCCTGTTGCTTTTTACTTGGGAGAAGGGACCAAAACCCATCTCTTTACAACCTCATTTTAGGTGCTTGTAGACAGCTGAAATAGTTATATAATTATATAAATTGTATTAATTATTAAAATTAATAGAAATAGTTTAAAAAAAAAAACCAGATAAATTGTCATAACAAAAGTAAATAAATATCTTTTGAGGGGGAGGAATGAATACACAACTTTCTATAGAGTTAGATAGTTGTGTTTCTTCCTTGGAAGGCTAAATTAATGAAACAGTTTAAGAATCATCTATCCTTTCATTTGTCACTGCCATTGAATGTGGATCAGCATTAAAGTGGGTTAGAAGAAAACTCTCTGTTTCCCACTGCACACTCTGGTTTATGATCTCAGAAACCTTTGAATGAAACCCAAATGAGTAAGGTTTGCATACACTTGCAAGGACTTCTCAAGAGTCCCTTTCTTTCCTACACATATTTAGGTGATTCTCTACAGCACACCCAACTTATTTCTGAAGTCCTGTCAGAGCCTCCCAGAAAAAAATGCCATATGCTTCTAGAGAATACCTAACATGCATTTAGAAGTGTCCTAGCAAATTCCTCTGGCCAGGGTGCATTTTACAAATGCAGAAGCCAATTCCATAAGGCAATGTGATGAGGCAAATCCCTGCAGCACATGTGATGCTCAGGCTGAGCATGTGGCCCAAGAAGGCTCCAGATTGCATCCAGATTTGTAGCCGTGTATCCTTTTTTGATTATGATTCAATGAATCTCACATCAACACTATTTCGGTAATAGCCAACATCGACAAAATGTGTCACTTCACAGAAAGTTCTGAAAACCCAGTTTGTATGGGATATGGGATTAAAAAAAAAAAAGTTTTTAGACTCCAGCTTTTCCTATAGAGGAGGAATTATATTTTGATCACAAAGGCCTAAAACAAATATAAAGATTTTTACATCTTATTGCTCTGTTATGGACTTATGACATGCTGGTTCCTAGAGGTAAAAAATCCCCTCTGAAGTCAGTATATTACCTAGTAAACAATTTTTCAGTTGCTTTCCCTGGTCTGCTTCTTATCACCACCAAAAACACTCAGAGAACTTTCCTAATTTAAATAAAGCTCAAGGTCATAGGGTTTACAGGGTTCTTTCCAACATTTCTGGAGCATTATATCTTTGCTCAAACACTCATTAACAGGGAACAAGGAACCAACCAAATAAGAAACATACTTAGATGACAGAAACCAAAGAAACATCTATGTCTTGTTTACACAAACTTCTACCTGAGAGTGCTCCTATGAGGTTCTTTGTTCCCCTCTAAGTGCTACATTTAAATAAATAAATACAATGACAGCAAAAATAACAAAGTTCTTATAACTCAATTTACAGCAGAAGCTGAGAAGTCTCGCCCTTAGTCTGGCTGTCTTCAGTGTGGAGTAGAGATGTTAACCATGGAAATGGTGAAAAAAGATCAGATCCTTAACTAGTGTACACTGTTTAAGAGGGAAAGGTTTTCTATAACTAACAGATTTCTTGAAAAAACAACCCAAACCATCAACTTAAAAATCCGGTTCATTAAGCTTTTTTAATTACAACTAAGATGACTCTAGTTTTAAAGGGTTGTTATTTTTGACTGCTTTTTGCACAGAATATATAAGTATCCATTCCCATTTAAAAAACAGACATACTGTGTGCAGTACTTTACTTGCTTTTCCAATGTATTTATTAATGTAGAATCACTCTTCAATGATTTATCAATGACTTAACAATATATGTCAAACATTATTTGAAATCAAAACTGAGGAATGTACTATAAAATAAATGTATTTCAGACAAATTTGCTGTAAAATAAATATATCTCCTCTCTAACTCAACTTGATTGTTTAGGTCTTATTCTAAGGTTATATGAGAGAGAGGACACAGTTCTCTCTCCTGGGAGGTGTTGGTTTGCTTTACTACTGATCCCTGTTCAGACATTTGCAGGAAGATAACATTAATTTATGGAAGAAACTATCCAAATCTTATTCTTGATTCTTGCCTTTTTCCTTCCCTGTACAAGCTTCAGCTATGCCGCTGTTCAAGTGAGTTTCTGAAGTTACACTGAGGCAAATTGTATTTATTTTATTGCACTTATTTAGTCAAATTGCATTTGAATAAATAAATGCATCAATAGTACAGAGCTCATGAAGAGAACTCAAATTGTCCAACAATTTAGCGTTGCTTATGAGAAACATCCAGCAGCCTCCTGCTACATTCCTGCCACACAATACCTGTCAGCATGTTCAAGTGAAAAACCAGCTTGTAAAAAAACAAAAATTGCTAATTTTTTAAAAGAAATTGGTGTGCACCTCGTCAGGCAGACGGGGAAGAGATTAATCTTTTTTTTTGCAGAGTATGACTTTCTTATTACAGGGAGGGTTGCAAGAGGGAGGTTGCACAGAAGTGAGTCAGCAAAGTAAATAGACACAAATCTGAGTGTTATCAGAGTATTTCACCTTTTGCATACTAGGGGTCACTGTACTTTATTTGCAATGATAATACTGCAGGATTCCTGGATACAGCTTGTTTCTGAAGTCAAAGTGATTTTTCTACTATTCATGCATGTGCTTCTGTTAAAACAATCAGTTGGGAATAATTTAGGACAGTAAGAATTGCTGGTTATTAAAAAAGAATTCCTGTTCTCTCTCTGGTTTGTAGAGAGAGAATATTGGTTCATTTCCCTATAAAAGCATTCTTTATCAGACAGAAGTGAGGTGCTAATAGCAACAGAAGACTTTCTCATCATAATGTATGGCTTATTATCCCAAATATTTCCTGAATGTATTTATGATGGAGAAGGTGGCTCATGATCAGAGCCTTCATATCTTCTTTTATCTACTGCAGTAGATTTAAAAAGTCACATGCATTGTGCATGTTGAACATATTGAACAGGGGAACATACCCTCTTTAAGAGAAAAAGATGTTAATATTTTAGGAGATGCCAGAAGGACTAAGATCTCTCTTGATGAACAGGTATTTAAGAACATGAGGTTCTCTACAGATAATCATTTACATAGAGTGGGGAATTATCATTATAATTTAGAATAAGCACAGTAATAGGAGTGGTAGATTTTTTTTAAGTCTTCTGTACCAGCTTGTCCCCCTATCTACTATGGAGAATGCAGTGATTTTAATTATAATAATGGAATCAACTACTAATTACACATTTTATAGACAATTTACTGAAATCATATTACATTTTTAAAGACAGTGATAGTCTGGAGAAAAATGTTGAAGCTTAAGTTGTTTACGAAATATGAAAACAAAAGTATTGCTAGCTTCATATACTCCATAAAATATGCTTTTAAAATTTTAGTTTGAAATTGCTTCTTAAAAAATTATTAAGAACAATTCACATTATTTGTGGAACAGGAAAATTATTTGAATATGCGGTGATGTCAGAGCACATTCTGACACTTAGTAGCTTTTAAGAAAAATAGCAAAACCAGAAACTTCCCACTCAAGCAAAGAAACATTTTTAAAAGTTCTTGCTCTTCATACACAAATTCTATCAGTGATAAGATTACACCAAAAAAAAAAACAAAAAAAGAAGAAAAGAGGATATTGAGCAAGCTGCCTGCTGAACAGCTTTTGGTTCTTCATGTAAGCAACATGATGCAAACATTTGAAATACTACTTAGTTTGAGGGAGAAGACATCAAGCACAAAAGGTCCATGTAAATCTTATCCTTGCCAAGTTTAGGAAAATGAGGACAGCATGCAAGTTTACAGGCAATGAAGGATTTCACTAGCAGCAGGACAGCTTGTAGATAGGTTTAAACACTAATACTGGATGGAAGAGATTTAAAATTTTGCAAGCAGGTGAGAAACAAAGGTCTTCCCTCACTTCATTCCATTCTCCCTGAGGCATCTGTCTTTTGGACTTTTCAACCTCTTTTGTTCCAAGACTGATTCAAATGGGAGCAAGAGGGAAAGGAAAGCCTGTTTAATTAGCAGAGAGCACAGTGCCATCTTTCCCCACGCAGGAAGAGGCTCTCACATCTTCCAGCACCCGTTCTCAGTTGGCTCAGTCATTAGTGAGATGTTTGCCAGGCTCTCCCCTAGGTGCTCTGAACTAATGCTGCAGCACTCTGGGGGAGCATTCAATATGAATGGGGCCGGAGAACGTGCAGAACAATTTCTAACACTTTCCTCGGGAAAGCACTTTATTTTATCTGTTTTCATCTGAAAACAGCAAGAGCTCCTTCCACCAGAAAAATATTCCTGTTGCATGAATTTCATTAGCATAGCTAGGGAGCTCCAACTGGGAACCAAATGGTACAACTTATATCCATGTATATATTTTCTGCCATATGCCAAGGAGTTGGCTGTATCTTGAGAACATTATAGTTCTGGCTGATTCAGCACAGTGAACAATCCACAGCCAAGCATTCAGAAATAGGGGTTTAGGGCAGGGAATAAGGATTTCCACATCAGTCATTTTTATTTGTAAAGGTAAAGAAAATCACTGGCTTATGAATGTCAGATCAACTGAAGTTACCACATGACTTCATATGCATACACGATGATAAAAATACATCACCTGTTACAGAGAAATGCACGATAACTCCACAAAAAATGTGGCTTTATTTGCAGAGCTAAAAGTAATTTTGTAACAATTTTCCATATATATATGATTTGAATTCATTTTGCTAACAAAATGATTTAAAAAAAAAGAAATATAGGGTTTATCTATCTACAGCATATTACCTGTAATGTTTTCCCATGATAGAAACATTTCCATAGCTAGAGGTCTGAGATCTTTCTTTTTATAGTTCAGAGAAAGCGTGGAATTGCAAAATACATCCTAAATATTTATAAAATGGAGCAATGACGTGGAATATAAAAACCCCAAAATCTTTTGAGTGTCTACCATGCTCATCATTTGGTAAGTCAATGTTTAGTACTTTACCTATGACAGCATTACAGGAGACACTTCTGAGAAAATAAAGATACAAAATATGAATTATAAGCCTCCACAAAATGATATTGTATTAAAAGTGAGATTTAAGAACAATCTAAAGAAGAAGCTTTGGGTTCAGTATCTAACATTACCAGAAAAGTGAAATTCCCATGAAGCAGTGCTCTGTCACCATGGCAACCTTACACGGTAGCACAAAAGGATTCATCTTTATGCAACGCAGTTTTATAAAATCTATCATCCTAAATGTGACAGCATGTAAGATCTTGTGGGTCTGCTGTGACACCACAATGCATAGCAGTTATTAAATATAACCAATGCCTCATTTATTACCAGTCAAAGGAGCTACCTTTTAAATGCAAATGTTGAAAATTAAAATGAAGGGTTTAATCAGTAAAGCTCCCCAACCTTAAATTACCATGGGGAGAGCAACAATATGGGCTTGCCGACATTGTGTTTTAAAATATTAATACCATGATCTATGCTTATTTTTGACAACTGTAACATGACCTTTAGAAGTAAAAGTAATAAAAACAGTATGACCACCATTTTTTTGAAATAAAACCCTGTAATCTCAAAGCATAAAAAATATAGTAATGGGTGATTACAAAGGGGATTACAGTGCAACCTAGTGAGTATATCTTTAGCAATTCACAAGGCACTGCTTTTTACCACATAAATATAATTTATTGTACTTAAAACCTTCTTGAGAGCAAGGTTACCTGGCAAAACTGCAGCAGGTGCACCAGGTTAATTTGATTCAAGTTATTTTCTGTAGAATGTCTAATTGTGAATGGCTCTGCCTATTGATCTCTTGCTAAGATCAATACATTTTTTTCATCTCTGTGAACCACACAGGGAGAAGAAAGAAAGAAAGTAAAAGTCTTAAAATAGATTCCTTGTACAGAGGATGGTGTCTCTTTTTTCTTTTTCCCCAAATGTCATTCTTACAGTGAAAAATCATGCAAAACAAAATCTAGAACGGAATTAAACTAAAGTATGCAAACTGTAATGAATCATAAACTTTAAAATACTCTGATGAGGTGTTCTTTTTCCTAATGTTTGTTTGCCCTCCTTCTTTTCGTACGGCATGTATAAATCTAGAGAAAGATATTTTAAGTGACCTTAGGATGCCAGAATATGCACAATATTGGCTTAGTGAATGTAAAGAAAATTCACAAGTAACCTTCTTCTCATGAAATTGCACCATAAAATTAACTTTTTTTTTTTTCCCCTTATTAGGGTATAAGCCCATGAAGTCAGGCATGGAGTCAGTAATAGAAATATATACCCAGGTGCAGCTTGGTTTCAAAGGTTTTGTTTGTTGGTTAGTGTGACTAACAGTCATGTCTCTTAAGCAAATGTCTTTGTATGTCACCACTACAATTAATATTCTTCAGAAATAACCAAGATTTTGAGAATAATTCAACTAGAGAAGGTATAAATGTCCTTTTCAAATAAGTATAGAAGAGTATAGTCTTGTTAAAGACAGAAACTAAAGTCAGGACTATCTGCAGGACCATCTTCTCATGTAAGTGCTTTTTGCATTCCAGGTGAGTTCATAAGGGAGGAAAAAAATGATACAAATGCTATGCCATGTGTCAAAAGGATAAGACAGCACTTTTCCAGCTTTCCTACACCTTTCACAGGAGTCTGATGACAGAAAAGAGACTGTTAACACAGGTTAGCCTGGGACTTACCCCAGCAGGAAAGAAGCAACGCAGAACCTTCCTCAAGAAGCATTGTTTCCTATTAATTCTTTGATGGGGTAATGGGACATTTGAAGTTACATCATTTTTCATGAGTACCTCTGAGGTGGCCCGAAATTTGGCAGCAGCTGAGCTGCTAGTAGAATTTATGAAACAGAATAAGTTTTCATAAAATATACCCATTGGCTCTTTTGCCCTTTTCTTGCTCTCCAATTGCTCACATGAACATAGAGTTTTATAAATGTGTGGCTAAGACCTCATTCCTCAACATGATTATGAGCAATGAAAAAAAATCTTCAACAGAATGTAGAGAAAAATAACATTAAAAAAAATCTTTAAGTGACACCCAGAGCCCTCCAGCCTTTCAAAGGCAGTACCTTGCAAGAGGTATTGCTGCTAACCTGCCATCATAATGCCATGACTAAGATTTCATATTGAAGCAGTTGTAAATTAATCAAAGAGTTGCTGGTCCTCCCCCAGAGCAAAATTGAATGGGGGGCAGATAAATGTCAGATATAGCAAGCTGGCTTGAGACTGCAAGCCCCAAAGCATATTTTGTTATTCCTGTGCCTTAAGATCAAATTATTCAGACACCAAAACCACATATTTCTTCTTATAAAAATAATGTCTCTTTAAAAACAGAGATTATTCATACAAAGTGTAATACTTAGAAGTTTATAGTTTACAGCAACCAAAACCAGAATAATGTTTAAAATCCACTTAGCACATCTGTTCTTTTCCTTGCATCATACAACAGAGTCATTTTGATTGACTACAACTTTTTTCATTAAGAGAACATGATGAAAAACAGAATCAATGGTCAGATGAGTCTGAGCAATTTCATCTTAACTACAGCACATTCCCAGCTCTGAAAGTGATTTTTCCTTAGTATTGCTCATACTAAAACTGCTTCTTAAATAATACAGTATTGTATCCTCAGCTGTGTTCTAATTTTAGTACAATAATTAATACTAACTGCTTACCAGATTTGATTAAGAAATTATTTATAATACTTGCTGAATTTGTTATCTTCACAATATCATCTAATTTATTCTCTGCCATTAAGTTATGACCTAGTCTATTTTTGTGACTAGGGTAGTTTCTGCATGCTTGTGCAAATAGTTGAGTGTTATAGTAATTTCCTTCCTATATAGTTCCTATATGAAAAAAAAAATAGAGAAATTTTAGAATCATTCTCTAAAATTTCTGTAAGGTGTATGACTTTAAATTATCAAAAATAGGAAGACTGAACTGCAAACCTCATTTTAGTCAAGAAGAATTCAGTAAGGATGGAATATTGCCCTGCCAGAGATTAACTAAGAAACAAGTTCACAGCCAAATTATTGATTAAAAATAGAGTTAAGTTTACTCCATAAAGGTCAGAGAGAAAAATGCCAATATATTTAAATTTTGCTGTGTCTGAGTAATCTGATTTTAAACTGATTAATTAAATTTAAAGCTTGAAAAAGGAATTCATATAAACACAAAATTAATGACTGACTTTAATACTATTCAATCTACTGCCTTTTCACAATGATAGTAATATATCCATTTATTATAAACATGCAAACCCCTGCACTTTTATAAATTATACCACAAATTAAAGTGTATTTTAATGATATAATCTGCCATAGCTCAAAGTCTTAAAGACTTCCATTAAAGCCCCAAGTTAAAAACATTCCTTTGGCAGCTATTGAATACTTCAAGACATAGATTGAGGGATGTGTATTTTCATTTCTTAGAAGTGGAGAACAAAGTATGTACAAGAGAGATGGATCACGGCAAAGCAGTAATGCAAGTAAAAAAAAAAAAGCAATATTGAATCAATAGTAATATTAGCTATATTGATGACCCTTTTCATTACTATAATTCTGAACACAAAACAAATTTCTACCACATCAGCCTGCCAATAATATCTGTGGGCTGCATGAAGGTGAGCAGATGGGGCCCTTTTTTCCATTTTCTTACGAGTAATTCAATTGTAAGAGCAGCACTCTCAATTTACCACATAAGCAAATTAGTAGCTTGTTTCATGGCAGAATATTGGCTTTTCAAGAGTTATATCCAACTCCTTTACAGTAAATAATACCACTGTCTACTCTCTTACCTATTTAGAGCAATTAGTTGTTAATACCAAGGGATGGACAATGAAAACTTTTCTCACTGTGGAGAAACCACCGCTCACATATCGGCACCACAAAACTGCTCTGCCAGCTTGGGATTCACCACAGAGGAATTCACCACTAGTGCTCTCCAGCATCTTCTGCCTGTTGAGGACTCCTTCTTAGCAGAAAGGTGCCTTTTGAAATTAGTGGTCCATCCCTGACAGCCTCTTTCATCACTTGACCACACTGGACTTACCACAATGGACATATCTTCTCCTGCACTTCCAGCCCCACGCTCTTGGACTTCAGGTTTGTCCTGCTTGGCAAGTGGCAGTAGCTACAGAAAAATCTGGCTCCAGATTTAATAAAGCATTAAATTTAATAACCCGATGAAATTTCATTCTGTGACATGCTTGCAGGTTGAAACCTTACTTATCAGAGTGGGAGTACTTCCTGCAGCTGAAGAGTAAAATTTGGATATAAGGCATCAAGTGTTTTGTCCTTCCCTCCAAAGAAAACACAGAACAGTAGAACTTTCACAGAAGAGTCCAAAGAAGAAAAATTTTGAAGAAAAATATTGGTTTTGTAATCTCTGTCCTTATTTTGATACATAAAACCCATTGAAAAAACATTGAATTGTTCAGGTTGGAAAAGATCTCTAAGATCATCATCCAGCTGTTGACCACCATTACAATATGTGCATTCTTGCTCCAAGACAACTGAAAACTAGATGATGACATAAATAATTTCATAATAAGTGCTAGAATTATCATACAAAAAAAGTAGTTATCAGCTGACATTTGATAATATAATTCTTATGCAAATTTTCAATGGATTTGTAAGGCATTTTCCCTCAATCCTACCTTGTAAACTAACATTTGTTTTCTTTAAGGAAGTTCTTAAATCATTGAAAGTTGATCTGTAAATCTAGACATTCACCTAACAGTTGCAGAAGGCTGCATTTGACAGCTAGAAGGGAACCTCAGCCTTGATTACAAGGTGACACACCAAGCTCAATGCATTGGGTAGCACCTCATTCAGCACACCTCAACTTTCACACTGCCACTGACTTTTATAACAGCAGATGAGTCCTGAGCCTCTGAGCTCTGGAAAGGAAATCATTTTACACCCCACATAGCCTAGGCTGAACAAAATTATAAATCTTTTCTGAGTGTGTCTCAGTCAGTAGCAATAAAAGATTTGTGCATGTGAGACTGCACCATCCTGGTGATTCTGCTGTCTGTGCTGGATCAACCTGTTTCATGGATGTGACTCTGCTCTTCATGCTTAAGGAAGGCCCCAGGCTACAGCTCAGCCCTATTCCCAGCTTTGGGTTTAGGTATGATGCAAAGATTCCACATATTGCTGTAATTTTCATCTGTTTAGACCTTCTATCCAGACCCTCAATAAGCAGGAAAAGAGAGGCCAAAGGCCTAATAAGGGCCTTGCTCAATATTGCAGACTAGTCAAATGGCAATATATCTCACATTTTAATGAGTTCAATCAGGTCAAGAATCTGTAACCATCATTACAATTAGAAATGCATGTTTTTGAGCTACTTTAAAATAAAATTTTTTGAGACAATAGGATTCAAAGTAACAAACAAAAGCTACAAGTTGCCAAAAAATGCCACATAGCTGTGGGCATGGGTATTCTTTCCTAACATTGTCATGTTGAAACGCCAAATCTGAGACCTATATAAATTCCCAAAGCAGATTTTGATAAGCACTCTTTAGATCTCACAACCTTCACTCAGCAACCCCACAGTTTTCCCTTTCACAGTACTAAAATTCCCACAGTACCCAAAGGCACCTCATATTTCCCCCTTCTACTGCAGAACAAGCCTGTGTGCTGAGGCCAGGGTTGTGCATTCTGGTGGGCAGGATTTCTCCACCCCTTTGGTTAGATCTTTGTTAGCATTGCAAGGCTTAGGTCCCCTTTGTAGAGCTGGCCTTCAATACAAAAAGATTTTTTTTTTTCCTGCAAAATTAATGGTAAGAAAGATTGACTGTCTCTGGATGTATAATTCAATTTGAAGTATCTGAAAAATGTTACTGAAAATCACCTCTATTTGCCAAAAGCTGCCAAGCTATTTTCACAAAACCATGGAAAGAATTCTGGGAGATGTCAATAATGAATAGGATAAATGTTCTCAAGCTTGATAACTAAAGGGACTTTGCTGATAAATTTAAAATGCATTCAGCATGTTCTAGAGTCATTTTATACAGATATTGCTCCCGGATTTATTAAAAAAAACCCCAGTAGTTCTGAAAAAGTGCTACTTTTGTTTCAGATTATTTGACATTGTAATGCACATAAGTAATGACTGAGTGTATGTAATGTCTGTTATGTATGTAGTGTAATGTATTTCATGTATGTTATTTTCTCATAAAATTTTTTGACTTAAGAAATAGTGAAGGTTTTGGGGCTTCCTTTCTTTTTCCATCTTTAGATATAAAAAATTTAACACATTTCTTTAGGGTAAATACAAATGTTTGGGCACCGTATTCAAGCACATTACTAAATAATAACATATATTCTACCTATTTGATTTTCTTCACTCTATTTCCTTATACATTTATATTTCACATTAGACTTGAAGCATTTTTGCTTCAAGGTCTTTTAAACTATAATAATAATGTGGTTATGGAATAGGCATCTAGAATATATAATAGCACATGTAAGAGTTAGATATTTTTCCTACTTTTAGAAAGCTATAACTAAATGTTCATGTTCTGGAGAATCAGAGGTTATTTGACCTATTTTTCTTTATTTAAAGCTTAGATATGCAAAACATAGTAGAAATTTTAGTGGAAATTGACAGAAAATCTATTTACATGTCATTGGTACAAAAGGTATAAAATAAAATTGGGTTTGACTGTTTCCACTTGCTGATTTCAGCAAGAGAGCTTTTTTCTTCTCTCTTATGCCTTCTTTTGCTTATTTCTTTCTTCTTTTACCACCACTTTCACCTCCTTGATTATGTGCAAGCACTCTGCTACTTAGTTTTTCCCCTGGACCTAATCTGGTTAGGCAAATACTATAGACCTCTGCTTAAGACCTAGAGGTCTTGGGGCTTTTGTCTTCATTAACCTTCCTCTCGATATAGATCTACTTCATAACATCCTTCTCCTCAACTGGTCTTAAATCATCCATGCTAAAGTACATACAGTTCTTTTTAATCCACTGTATTTGCAAAGATTCTTTGCTGATGTACAGGTAATGATCAAATCAAGCCTATAGACTAAATATTTAATATTACTTTCAGAGATAGGAATTAAAATACAGTAATGAGGGGAGGAGAATGGTTGAAGGAAGCCTTTCTCTCTTGAAAAATGTTGTCATTAACTTAATATTAAGTAATTTTGTTATCAAATCAATTATGAAAATTGAAGATATGGAAGCGTTGGAGTTGAAGAGCCTTTGACAGAAATGTAGTATTGTTGAATTCTGATCACACATCAAAAGTGACAGAAATGCATAAGCAGGGTTCTTCTTTTTAAAGACTAAATGAACAACCAGAGAGCTTGAACAAGGCACATCTTCCAGGTCTCTCAGGCACTTTTCTCTACGCTCTCAAGCCAAGCCAGGACCAAGGATCACCAGGTCTGGGTTTCCCACTTCTAAATTGTCATCCACTCCCACAGCAACAGCTCTTTTACCTTCCCATTCTTCTTAAGGTCTCCCTTTCCTAACCCTTGGAATATAAGAAAAAAAGTGTATGAGTGGTTGGCTTTATTAAAGGTTTTTTTGGGGACTACCTACTGAGTACTGGAACAGTCAGTCCTAGGAGAAAACACTTGGCAGGAAATAGCTATGATATCTTAAAAATTTGGGAGCAGTTACCTTACCTTTCTCCTAGCAACAGGGAGACACAGTCAGTAGGAGAAAAGAATAGAATAATAAAATCTTTTATGCCTGTACTTCTATGGCTCTTCAGAACCTTCCTGCCTTCTTTGAGACTTCACAAACACAGGTAGTTTTCAAATCTGTCTAGAACCAGGTTTAAATGTCAGGACACTGAAGTCTCCCCTCGCAGTTTTCTACTTAATGCCTTAGTTTTTCAGGGAAAGATTTTGAATACAATAACCCAGAACAGGCTGCTCTGACTTTCTTGTGCCAGAAGTCATTGTCCTCCCACGCTGCAAGCATCTCAGAGGTGCTACAGGTATTTAATTAGCAAAGTGCTTCACAAAAGAATGCTAAATATTCACACTAAAAGGAAAAACACTGTCCTTCAGGAAAAAAGGAGAGACAAGAGATGCATAAAGTTTTCGTAAAGTTCCTGTCAGCTTTACTCATCCTCTTTGTATTCTCTGAGCTCTCCACTTAGCATAAGAAAAAAAAACCCCTTTCTTGCAGTCCATATTCACACTACTGCCTTGATCATAGGAAAACTGAACACCTTCAGTGCACGATAATTAAGCACACCTGTAATCCAATTAGTATTTCATTGGTCTCCACACATGCAGTGGCTTTGTTCTTAGACCACAGAAAGCCTGTTTATTACTCAGTTAAAAAAAAAAAAAAACAAAACAACAAACAACAACAAAACTCAAAAAACAACCCCAAAACCACAACAAAGCAGAAGGAAAAACAGCCCAAATGCAACTTCCACAGCTTTTTAAAAAAAACATCCTATCAACAACATTCAAAGATTCTCCTCTTTCTTTCTTGCTCTGTGTTACTGCTGATAAATTTCTCTTCCCAAACCGTCCCAAATTGGCACTAATTTCTGCTTGGTTTCATTCCTAGTGCCTGTTTGCAGACAAACCCACTATAATAAGCTCAAACACTGAAGCAATCAAAGGTGTTCCATGTTGAGGAAAAACCAAAATTAATCTAGATTTTGAATCAGACATATCCTTGAGTACTGGAAAGATGTTTTTTCCAAATAACATGCCTGACCACATCAACAGTCATGACCACACTTCACTGATACTCAAATATCTGCTAAAACTTTCAGCAGACGCATCACAGGCAAAATAGGAATTGAGAACCATATTTTGAGGTACAGAAAGTTCATGCTTTAACTGCCAATTAGGTTTTCCTCAGTCCTTCAGCATAATGACAGACACTGCAACCATGAATGCATCAGGGCTTCACCAGCTCTCCTGCTAAACAATGTCTCTTGTAAACAGACACAACACAAGATAAGAAAAAATATAAAATATACTATAAATGCAAAGGAAAAAGAGATTATGTGGTGCTTTTCTCCCACATACTCATGTATGTGAATTTCAATACTATAATCCAACATAAATTATACAAAATGACCTAATTATAACTGCTGGAGGGTCTAGGGTTGTTCTTGGAATGGCTTTTTTATGTTTTGTTTTGGTTTTAGCTGTCAATTCCTCTGTATCAGCCTTCAAACATGAGATAGCATCCTCATAGTGACATTTTAATATGCCCTGTTCTCAAACACTCCCCAGAAATTAATCCTCTGAGAATACCAGATGCTGCCAGTTCTGAGGAATGACAGTGAGACCAAGAAGGAAGCTGCTCAGAGAATTTCTGAAGTGCCCACACTCACCGTGCAGCAGCACAGGAGGAACCAGGGGCATGGATTTGCCACGTGTTTGAAGCCTGTTCCTCTGTAACACACCAGTATGGCTTGAACACAATCCAAGGACATGGAAAAATAGCAATCAGCTTTTCCTTATCTGAATCCCACTTCTCAATCTGAATCAGAATTCCTTATCCCACTTCTCTATGGCTTTCCCCCACAGAGTAATTTCAATGATGGCTGTATAATTATCAGCTTCATTGAGGACACAGAGGTAGATTAGAAAACAATGATAGATGTTCCAAAAGAGAAGTCTCCTCTTAGCTACACATAGAGATGCTTCCATAATATATATATATATTAATAATTAGTGCATAAAAAAATAAAGAAAAATCTGTAGGAGAGACATCTTTCCCCATCCAAGTGAATATGATTTTTCATTTTTCCCAATGACCCATATTCAGCTGCTTGTATATATATTTGACCCATTGTATTAATAAATTATCAAACAATAAAATGTTAATAACCCAGAGGCTGTTAAATGTACAAGGTGTGTAACTGAACACCAGAAATGAGGCATAGAAGATATAACTCAAAAATTGGCTTTCCTCCTCCTCCCTGATAGTCATCATGTACTACTAGGGAAAGGTTTGGAATTTTTTTAAACTAGAAATATTCAAACTCCATTGAACTAAATAACTCCTTAATTTTTTTTCATATGTTCTGGGAGAAACAACATAGTCCCATTTGTCTTCCTGAATTTTAGCAAATAACAGGATCTTTTCCTAGCTACAGTAAAACTGAACATTAAGAAAGTGTTTGAAGTCTTCATGAATAAAGATAATTCTGATGTAGAATAATAAGTCCTTCAGTAAAGTAGCCTATGATTCCATCCTCTCCTTTTGTGTGAGCATATTGCAACTAAAAAAGACTACTTCACTCTCAGTGAATACAATTTTGAATGGTGAGGTTCAAAGAGAAACTAAATATTAGAACACTGACTTCAGTCTTTGTATTAAAAGACTCTGGGTCTTATAAGCTTGAATCTTTATTCTCTCTAATTCAGAGCACTCTTATGGGACAGTGCTACCCTCTAGTCTATAGCATTTCCTAGATTAGATCACAATTTCTATTTCTCATTTAATTTTCCAGACTTGTATAAGCATTCTTCCCTGTATAAAAGGCAGATATGAACAACCCCAGCTTTGCTGCACAAAAAACCCACAACAATGTTTTGGCCAGGGTTTATCTGGTGTAGCAGTCACTATACGACAAGGTAAGCTCATTTCTTACAGTACAACTTGAAGACCTCCAAAACCTGTTGCAAATGTGTTATGAGAACCTGTATAAAATAAAAATACCAAATAGCATAACGCTCCTGAATATGAGATTAACTGCAGTATTCAATTCAAAGCATTCAAAATAAATAACCACAGCAAAATATTGAAGTTTGAGAAGGATTAACCTCCCTTTGATTCACACTTCCATACATGTTTGAGGCTTTCCCATGAAGGTGTTTCAGTTTTCATGCTTGAGGGAATGCTTTGAATGGTTTTTCCAGTTAGTCCGTAAGGGCTTGGCTTGGGGAAGCTCATTGACACATAATTCCATCTACACAAGAAACATGATAAAAGTGCCACCAATAAAGCAAAAATGGTGTGGCTCTTTTAATGTCTGACAATTTTTTTACACGTCACCACAGTAATTTTTACGTTCTCTGTGATTCATAGGCTTCAAGGCCAGAAAGGTTGTTTTTGATTATCTAGTCTCATTTCCTGCATAATAGAAATTACAGGCTGTCAGCTAGTACATGAGAGACCTCCTCTTTAAGCAGTTTAATGGCTAAGAACCTAGTAAATGTATTTTTAGACTTTCTGAAGCCTGGTCTTCTGCCTTGGGTCTCAAGAGTATGCCAACTAGGTAGAGGAGTATAGGCACATTCTTGCCTCCCAAGGTGGATAATTAGCATGACCTAGATATATGTACATTTCTGAGAGTTATATGTACTTATTAAAAGCTATAGGGCTGATATACAGATCTTTTAGGTGTTTTGAAAATGAAAATATTAATTAAACTTTCATTTTGCTTTTATAACAGCTTGCTAAATGCAGAAGTCTCAAAAACATGTTTCTTTAACAAGCCTATTCATTTCAGGGACAACCAAAATGAATAGTCTTGTTAGCAAGGTGTAACTCTATCAGCTATTTTAGAACACTGGATAAACGTCAAAATGCATGTGTTTTCCTGGAAGAGAGAATTAATGACACATAATGACACATGAGTGATTTTTATTACAAATTTGTCATTGCATAAAGCATTATAAAACCTGAGATAGAGCCATTTCTGAGAGGTAAGGTGATGAAGTACAGCAGGTTCTATTTACCTGCTAATGTGACTACTCCTGAATGCAGCTCCAGAAATGTATGGTAAATGTGTATATGTTAATATAAATTGTTTAGGAATTTGTCCTTTAGAATTGTGAATGACTTACTGTGTTTTACTCCATGTATTCAGTGCTTCCCAATATTTTCAAAAGGAACACAGGAATTTATCCTCTTCACAGTAGCATGAACAGCCCCTTCTTTGCTCTGGGGAAGAATGTAGCAGTAGACTAACAGTGGGACTCAGGTAGCTTTGTGTAATGCTCAGAATATAGATTTGCCATAGATATTTTCCTGTCTCATATAGGATGAATAAAAGCTCTATACAGATAAATATGTTGCATGAGAATCGTACAGAATTACTAATTTCCAAGTTTAGCTTTGTTGGTCCAATCTCGCACTTAGATACTTTTACACTATTCTTTTCTGAAATATAAATTTTCTTCCAGTATTATAACATGGTCTCAGTCATGGACAGTATTCTTATTTGAATAATTCACTGCGGAGAATTATAGAGGCAAAAAAAATCTGCTAAGGACATTAAAAAATATCAGTGCATGACTGACACAGTCACAGCTGCATTCTCTGTGTTTGAAGGTGCATAATGATAACTTAAGAACTTAAAGGGATGACCACAAAATTAATGGTTTTCAGAAGCTTTTGGATGAAATGAAAGCAGCAGTTCACTACTTCTACCCCAATGATGCAGGGGTGTTCAGGCAAATGAAGATTAAATTAAAATAGAACTCTTTGATATCTCCCATCACTTTTGTGATGATGTAAACATACAGTAGTGCTGGAGTTCAATATAACCACAGCCAAATGACTCTTCTAAAATTGAAAATTACATAACAACTAGTCAGTAGTTGCAGTTAATACAAATAATATCAAATATCCATATAAGTAGACATCCATTGATAGCGCAAATAGCATTGTCAAACAACATTTGGCTTTAAAACTAATTTATGCTTTGTTTTCAACAGTTTCAATAGTAAAATCACAGCTTGCAAACATAGTTTTCAATGGTGATTTGCATGTAAACAATTTTGGTGGGGTTTTTAAAAATATTTTTTATGGACTTGTAGAAATACTAATTGTACCTTGTAAATACCTCGTAAGACCAAGTGGTTAAGCAGAGCCATTAACTGAGAAAATCAAAAGACCAGCTTGTATTACCAGCAAAAGGCCTGCAATGCCCTTTTCCTGAGATGAAAAGCCCTTATTTGGCACCTTTTGATATAACTCAGGTTCAGTGAAGTAGGAAATGAAGTAAATACTTCCTGACTTCTTGTTCTAGGGAGAGATGTTACTGTTGGTTGGGAGCGGGGTCACGTAAGTACCAATGCAGGTGCCATCAGGAACCTCTCAGGTTTTTGTCAGCTAAAAGATGCTTCAGAAGCAGAGCCTTAATGGTCACAGAAAGATATTTAGCTTCCTTTCCTTTGAGTGGATACTCCCAAAAATGGAATAATCATGGCTCATGACATGGAATTCAGGACAGACCTGTTAGCTAAGGGTAACCCCAGTGAAAAATTTCCAGACTTAAACTCACTTAATGCTGAATTTTGCTTTCCAGGCAGACTCCCCTCTGTCTGAAGAATATGCAAAGGCAGATGAAAGGAATTAGACCCAGCTGCTTTTATTTCCTCCCGCCCCCAATACAGAGAAGCTACTGAAGTCAAGGCTGTGATGCCAGCAGTGCCAGGTGTTCTGTGGTAGCCTCTTGTTATCCAAGGTTGCTTCTATACAGCTTTATTAGTTGCCAGTGAATCAGTCCAGATGCTTCCTTTCTTTAAAGAATAAATGTCTACTTTGAGCGGGAAAAAAAATGTACCAGAACTTCTAAGTCATAGCAGCAAATTACAAAAACTGCCTTTAAATAAAATGTAATGCTGATCAGAAAATTGTTCTAAGTGGGTGCCAACAGAAAAAAACCTTTGCCCTGTGAGGAAGAAAGGATTCCTTTCACTAGAATTAATTCATTCAATAAAAAGATTCAGTCACTTTTGTTTCCTCCCAAGTCTGGAAAAAACCCCATATCTGGGTAACAGGTTGGTATCTATGAAAACAATTAAAAGAATGATGAGGGCAGAATTTCATAGCAAAGTCCACGTTCCATGCTCCACACTCCTTTCCTATGAGAATTCTCCTTTATGCTCCTGAACTCAGTTCTTTGCATGATTTCACGGCTCTGCTTAATTGCTCTAGGTGGACCCTGAAGTAAATATAGAAAGCTACCTTTGAGCAATTAAAAACATCAGGGTTATAGAAGCCTTTGAAAATCAGGAAAGTGGTATATTAGTAGTACCAGTGTAAATTATGTTTTTTTAATTAAAAGAGTTTAAAGATGACTTGATAACTCAAATTTCTGTCATTTCTAGGTACCTTGGCATGTTATTACCACCAAAGGAAATTCCTGCAAATAGCAGGTTAAAAAATTTGTAAGCAGCATTCTTATTTCTATAATAATGATTGATTCTGACCTGAATATTTAAATATTTTTTGATTCCTTTGCAGGAAGTTCTTCTTGGTAGAAAAATATCATTATAATGTGCATTTGAAGAGCATAGTCCCCATTTTCAGTTATACCAGTACAATTTTAGAGCGGTCTTCTTTTAAGAGTTCTTCACTTTCATTAGATTTAGTTTCTTTAGAAACTGTGACAAAGTTTAGTCCAGAATTTTGTAATCCTGCATGTAGATAAATATTAGAGATGTTTGAAAATACTCTTCCTTGGGGCTCTAATTTCTTTCCACTTAGCTGGTGAAACTCCACTGAGCATGATTGATTAGATTAATGTTAAAATCAGCTGAGCCTTCTGTTCTGAGATGTACAGTAATTTCCAACTACTTTTGATTTTCACTGAAATAACAGAAATTAGATTCTGTTGGGCTCATTTGTTTAGTTGCTCTTGTAGTTTTCAAGGACTGAATTTTATCCTAGGAAGATACAGTGCAATCTTAGGGTGAAACTGAAATCTTGAGTGTCACTCTGCTGATGCATTTGGCTCACAAGAAGGTTCAAGGATATTCCAGTATCCAAGGAATACACCTCTCTCAAATACCTGTTTCATTGGAAATGTCTGTGAAATATGTATAAAATTCTTCAAGGAATTTCACTGTGCAATAAAGGTACAGACCACTGCAGCCTTAAATTTTCATTTTCTATGTACATTTACACATATATTAAAAGAAAAAATTGCTTTAAGGAAGAAATGCTAAGTTTTCCTATTTCTTTATTGCTTACCTGCTGATTATTTTTTTTTACCTCTTCAGAGTGACAGCTTAACTTTTCCATCCCCAATAAATCCCCTCATATTTTTTGGCCTGAAATGCACATCCTTCATCTTGAAAGAACTTTATTTATTCTGTCAGCATACCCATCTTCTGGATAAACCTATGCTCAAAGTGGAGCCTTGTACTGAGGAAGCCAAAACCTTGCACATGTACTGTCTCCTACCACAATGTTTACTGGACCCAGCAGAAATCTACACATTTGCAAATATAACATGGTTTTTACATTAAATCCTCCAGAGTTACATGTTTATTGTCTTTCCTCTGAATCCATAGGGAGTCTATGAAAAACACACACATGTTACATGATAATTTTGATTGACATCAGAATGATTCAGAACATGGTAAATTCTTTATTTTCATGGTGGTAAAGGCACTAGAACTCTTGGTGTGTATTGGACATTACCATGTGATGATTTTATTTTAAAAATAAGTATGTTCCCCTTTCATCAGAAAGTTTTCTTGATATTTGTGACAGGTCCTTACAATTTCTTTGCATACTGCTGATGAGGAATCAGCCATCTCAGATAGAATTTTGTGTGTGTGTGTCTCAAGGAAGAATTTGCATTTCTGTTCCTGATGTTGGCTGGTTTCTTCTGAGCCATGTGCTTCAGATAGAAAACTTCTTCAGCAGCCATGTTCTGCTGCATTTTTTGTCTCCTTGGGGACTGTTTATTGATCATATTTCAACATAAATTTGAATCTGAAGCTTCAAATGTCAATATTCCAGGGTTGCAGGGTATCACCCACTGAAGTGCAAGAAAATTACTTGCTTCAATGCATCAAAATAAACTTCTAGTGTATAGTTCATTATGATATTGAACCAAAACTTCAATATATTGACCATACAAATATAAGGATAGTACAAATATTTATTGGAACATATATTTTTAGGCATAAAGGTATGAGTTACACACAAAAACTTAGTTATAACTAGTTTTGATGAACAGCAGCCTCTATTTAACTATACTGATGAGATTCTTTAGAAAAAAAGAAGAAGTCATTATAGAAGAGATATGATGTGTAGCTACTGCTCTTTGGAGTACTTTGAGGAACTTTATATGTAAAGTTCATTAATTTATTTAAAAAATTGTAATGATCATTAAAAATAATGTTAGTTTTATAGAGAATATTTTTTAAATTCTTATGCTCATAATTTTGTAAATTTTCCAAGACTTTCAAAATATTTGGGACTTGTTAAATGGAGGTTAAATTTTTAAACCTTGTTGATTTGTTCCTTTTTAGCAGTAGCAGCAGCTACAAGATTGAGTGGGGAAGCTCAAGTTATTCATTCTTCTTCTGTAATGTCACCTGGAAACAATTTCAGTTACCGGACCCTGGCAACCCCATTTTGTGTCAAACCCCTAAATTACCTCACTTTGGTTCTAGCAGGGAGTCTTTCCAACCAGCTGCTATCACCTAGGATATATAACTATGTGAACAAGTCCAGAGAGTCAGGGATCCCCTCCATCAATGTTTTGTGCTTGCCAGGCAAAAGCCAGCTGCAGTTGAGAAGGCATGAAACTGAATCCATGTCTACAGGGCACTGAGCCAAAAATAAGGAGCTGAGCTTGAGTCCAGGGCTGTGCCAAAGTATTTACAAGGTTTCTGGACTGCTGGGGGCTTGGATCAGGGAAGGCAGACTATGGGTATCTCTCAGGCCCACTCTGAAGCAGCACACACAACTGCAGATGAGGAGGGGACAGGAGTTTCAATGAGAGTGTAAGAAGCCAAGACCATCTCAGTTCTTCAAAACCAGAGCAAAAATGAAAGTCATTCTGGTAAGATGAACTTGTGGTTGCAGGAAGGTTAATGACCAAATTCCACACAGTTTAATGTTAGGGGAGATTACTAGCACAAGGTGATATTTGTGCTGCATGACGCAAGCACTACATAATTACTTAGCTATAACATGCCACCTTTATGCGCCTATAGGATAAACATATCCTTATATGTTTAAGGATTTATTTAAATTGCTTTTATTTTTCAATGCTCTATTTTTCTAGCTGTCAAATTCATTGCATGATTGATAATTTAAAAATTAACGGTGTCACTTTGGTGCTACAGGTATTGTACGATAGCATGTGCAATAAGAAACTTGCCTTCCTTTGTCAAGGATGTTGACACATACATAAATTGCCATTCTGAAGTCTTTCTTCAGCATTTATACACAGTAAAGCAAATACCAGCACATCAAAAGCCTGCAATCTAATACAATAAATTGCAGTTGTACTATCAATCTTTTGGTAGAAACAGTTACTGCTCAGCTAGCTAACATTTAATAGTTTTTTATGAACCTGAGTGACTCATGTATAATTTAAAGCCGCACATAATCTCTAAAATAAGAGAACAGGAGTATGAACATAGTATTTAGGTACAGAATGAGTAATATATATAGTCAAAAGTATGATAATTACATATAAATAAACTATAGGTAAAAATATGTATAGGCTTAAGAGAACTGCAGTATAAAAACGAAGTAATACATGTCACTCTTTGAGTTTCTGAATTATAAAGTCCTTTCATTGCTCACCAAAAGAATATGAAAAGGGGAGGATGAATTTTTTTTTTTTTAATAAAGAAATGGAGTGTTTTGCATTAGTTGCCATCTAAGTTTAGTCGTATTACAATTCATTACAAAATTATCCTGCATGACTTTGATGAGGTAAGGCCTATAGATGGAAGTGGTTTTATTAGACCACATCCTGGAGAGAGCAGACAAAAGTTTTTTGGGCACAAATTTGTTTGGGGCAAACAAATCTGCCAGTTACAAACAGCAGATTTAAGAATTGCTTCTAATTCAAGCAACTGCTCTGAGTAGGATTTTTAAGTGTTCTAGTAAAAACATCAACACCATTTACAAATCTTACCTTGCCTATGTCTTTTCACCATCAGAGCTGTGACAACCCTGCTCCTAAAGTTCTATACAGGTAGGATATTTCCAGGGGATGAAAATTGAATTCCTAAATATTTCTGAATATATGGTGCTTGTCAGAAAATAAACAAATGCCAATATAAATAAAGGACTGCAGATCTTCCTAGAATTAGTCATAGCATCTACAAGGAGTAATTTGTGGGGAAATTATCCAGGGTATCCCAACTTAGATTTACAACTAAATGTCAAACATCAGGGGCATTGTGAGATGGTACTGAACTTAGTACTGCCCAGTTGGAGAGGCTGCCTCATCTCCCCTTCCTCTGTCAACACCAGGTCCTTACCTTGTTAACACCCTGCCCTAATTCTGAAGATACACTGATTTGATTTTTTTTTCTCCTTTTCCAGTATCCCAAAGAATATCTACACAATTAGAGGAGATGGTGATACTTCAGCCATTTATACTCTTCAGGACAAATTATATCGTAAAGCTTGTTAAAAGTGTTTTAGTGCTTATATTTCCAAAATATGATTAATTCATTATATAATCACCCAGAATTTAAAAATTACTGCCCTTTTATACCTCTCAAGGAATGGAACTCATAACAAAGGAGTTTCCTCTTTTTTCCCTTCGTTCCTTTCCATCACCCTCCTAATTTTTTATATTGTCATGAGTTATAAATGTGTGTTATCACAACTGTTTCAAGGCCACAGATTTCAATAGCTGATATTTGTAAAGTTTCAGGATAGTCAACAAAATGAGGCTGTTCTTTCCTGGTTCAGGATATATCTCAACATTGAGGGATATTTTCTGTTACAAACAACTGGAGTTGGTACACATATAAACCCTCTCCATCAATTTGAACAAATATATACCATTATATGTGCAGAAGTATTGTGATTCTCAAAACATAGTAATGATTATTTCTATATTAACTGGATAAATCTAATAAAATCAAAATATGAAAGGCAAAATGTAGTCAAATGATGACTGGTGACTGGTGTTTAAATTATGTTACATGGCACATTACTGAACATTAAACATAGCTAATATATACAGGTAATTTTAAAAAAATATAGTTGTTAAACCTTTAAAATAAAAATATAAAAGTCTAAATGTTACATAATACTAGAAAAATTTCTGTTTTGCTAAAAATCTGCTCTCCATGTCAGCTATTATTCATAATACATATTCATCATATTTATATTTTAATCCTTTCATATAAAAAAACCCCTTTGGTGTCATACATACTACATAATTTATTCTGTGTACAGAACAATCTAGAAAAATAGCTGTGCATTATTAATAAAAATTTATCTATAGTGTCAAGGTTCAGTTAATAAAAAATGTAATTTTAAGTTAACTGCAGCCAGGATATCTACTGATTAGGAATAAGATAGTAATAATAAGTAATAAGGAAATACCTGCATACTAGGCACTGTTAAGAAACAAAAGGATCAGTCATATAGGAAACAAAACAAAATTATCTGATAAAACAAAGTAATGATCAGATTGTTTTTCATACTTGCTTAAAACTTTTCCTAAATAAGAAGACAGAGCTCCAGAACACACACAAGTGGTACCCCACCTATACAGGTACAGAGTCTTTCCAGGGGGTCTGATATGAAGGGGAAAGGGACACTACAGATTTGTATTTACAGTCTTTGCACTGCATGAACTTCCTAGGTATGGAAACACTAAATCAGCCAAGACACCAACAAACCTGAAAGTTTGTTTCTAATTTAACTAGTTAGGAAAGTATGACCATGCAGACTGGATTTCTGATTTATACAAAGAATAGGCACCCCCTGACAAATGCTTAAGATGAATAGAACTGTGATATTCGTCATATGTAAAGAGATTAAATGGCTTTTAATGACCACCTTCTTATCACAAAAATATATTTACACAATGCCTGTGAACAAGTGTCCTTGTAGCAAAACATGATGCTTATTTATACAGGAAAAAATTCTTGCCCCTACTGTACTGTTTCCTCTGGGAGAAGGGAAGTAAACACGCTGGCATTCTTTACAAAAAGAAACAAAAAGAATAAAAAAAAATTGAAAGAAACCCCACACTTCTCTTTGACTTTGTTTCTTCCTCATTCCTTTGTCCAATTCTTATCTCAGATACACTCCAAGTGATTAATATAAAAGGAAACTCTCAGGGCAAAGACTTGCTATTCCCATGTAAAATGTACATCAAGCTGTGGCCTGACCCTGCACAGTTTATCTCCAGAGAGTCTCTACTGAATAACATCACACTTTTTTTTCTGTGTCTGGTGGTTTAGACTGCAGCTCTTTGAGAACAGAAAAAGGCATACCTCAAAATGTGGCTGTTATTTCATCATGAACACTTCCTATATCTGTAGCCTCTATTATCACTGCCAGAGCTTCACATCCCTCACAAAACCAGGAAACGAACTTCGAAAATGGTCAGCCTGTACTTCAGGATAATTATCCTTACCTTGATATCCATGTAATATTTACTGTAAGAATATACCCACCTCATGTTATCAGTGCAAAAATTTTACATTTACTTGCATTATTTATACATACATTAAAGTATACTGATGGCATTAAAAATAAAGAAAATCATGTAATACCTTTACTTTTACCTATGGATTTGGTGAAATGGTTCCATGAAGAAAGCATTTCCAGACAAAAAGAGAATAAAGAAGAGGAGAGAAACAACAGTAAGAGTCATGAGTACATGTAAATGCAATAGTATCTGAACATGAAGAGACAAAGTATAAGGTAAGTGTCTGAAGACAAATGGAGATGCAATCAGTGTCATATCAGGGATTTAGTTTATTTCTTCCCAATCATGTACATGCAGAGAAACACAGAAATAACCCATGCTTAGATAAGAAAGACTGTCACAAAGGTGACATGAACAATGGTTAGGAGGAAAAAAATCACTGGTTTTGTTAGGTAGCAAAATTGTACTCAGCATTCCAGAAGCCAGGAGCAGGTGCTTTCTGCACATTTCCAATCAGCCATGCATTAATGCAAATGGACTCTTAAATGTACAATGTTACAAGAGGAGCATCTTCTTTCAGGAGCTATCTGAAGTGTGGTCTTGCACTTTGTTTATCTTTTATAGGATCACCCATAATTGTATTTTCTGATAAATACACAAAATTTTCTTAATCATTTTCTTATTTCTCTCACCTCTTTTTAGTTATTGCGTTGCAAGAGGGGGAGTTGAGGAGGCAGGAAGGACAAAAGCTTACAGAGCAAACAACAACAACAAAAAAAAAAAAACCCAAAAAATGAAACAAGAAAAAGATGTGACTAAAACCACGTGTTTCTTTGCAGCCAAAGACAGCTTTCAAGCATTTGCCCATCGGTTGCAGTGATGGATTCAAAGCAGCTACAGAACAAGAAGAAACAATGAAAGCAGAGTGGAAAAGGAACAGAGCCCATACCTTGGTCGCCCATCATCAGGTGCGCCAGACCTTGAAGGGAAACAAGAGCACAGTCAGCAATGAACAAGGGAGCACGGGAAGGTGGTGTTGTCACACTGACAAAAATGATTTGTGACAGGCATCTGTTTCCTATAAGATGTCTGTATCACAGAGGGAAATCAAAGAGCATTTTTCAACCACTGGTTGGAATGCTTTGGGCTACAAGTAACAGAACTGCAATTCAAACACTGGGTGCTGTTTTGTTGTGTATTATTTTTTTTTTTCTGTGCAGTATTTGCATTGACAGAAAATAACAAAATGCTTTCAAATCCAACCAATTCCTTTAATAATCTGTCTGTATTTATCATATTTTGATTATATTGCTTTGAACACTTTGCTGAGAGGACTTCCTGTCCTCTACATGTGAAATGATGTTTAAACCCTGGAGAAGTTTAAACCTGAAAAATGGGCTGGGTCTGATCTTTTTCCCCTCATAAAAATGAGCATTTGAGGTAATTAAATAAAATTTATTCATCACATTGAAATGATAATGCAAAGAATGTCTCCTTATTTGTGTGAAATGTGACAGTAGAATGAATTTGTTCCAGAGAAGGCAAATTATTACATATGCAATATAAAATACATAGTAATAAAGAAAATTTAAGTGACAGCTTCTGCAACTACTTCTTCAATCTGTGAGAAATAGATTTTGCTTTATACTTATATTGTGAGATGAAATCCCATCACACCAGAATAGGTCTAGTGACATTTCAAAGCAGATGTCCATAATGATAATCACTCATCCAGAGCTAAATTTTGTTACTCTTCAAGGAAAAATATTCATCTTTTTTAATTCATGATAATAAAATGATACTTAAATCTCACTGAATATAATGTGATGTTGGGAGAATATTTTACTTAGCTATATGAAGTTTTTTTCATTTTTTATGTCTGATTTAAAAAACAGACTTATTCTTGTTGAATTTAGCTGGTTTAGGATCCATTTCAGGAGTTATTTGTTGTTAATGTGTTAAATGTGCCCCTCTTCTCAAAAAGCCATACATTATTTTTTTAATTGAAATTAATTGAAATAAATTCACACAAAGAAGGTGAGCAATAAAATATCCTTCTCTTTATTGGAAAACAGACTTGCTACAGAGAGAGTTTCTGTGATTTCTAATTCACAAAGAAAATTAGGTGCACAAATGAGTCACACTACTTGGGGGTAGTTCAAAGAAGATACTCCCGACTGCAATCAGTCTAAATGATTTGTCTCTTATCAGTTCCAAATCTCAAGTGATGTTCTAAGTAGACTAACAATGGTTTTGTTGAATTATTGCTTTTTAATGTCACTCGTTTTAGATGTGTAGTTAAACTGAAGGGCCTGATGTGCCTGATCTCTTGTGCAATAAATTCTGTTTCCAAATACAGAGCTCTGCAGCTGGTGGGATTACCTGGGGCTCACAGCAATGTAAACGAAAGCTGACTGTGATCCTGAAGGGATGCCTGCATCAGCACTGCTTGGGAAACATCACACAGCTGAACTGGCAGTTTGGAGCTTGTGAAAGAGAATAGAAATGTTTTCATGGGTGTTCTTTCTCTGCAAGTGTTGCTGCAAGAGAGCCTTGCTGAGTACACAGCGCATAAAGACCAGGTGATATTTTTAAATTAATTCTTTTAGTGCTGGGTGTCTTTCCTTGGATCCCCTGCCATGTGGCCTTTGGAAGTATCAATATCTTCTTGTGACTGATTAATTTGCCTTTTGGGTTTTAGCTTTTGATGCTGGCAACTATAGCAAGAAATCTCAGACTTTTGACTTGACTCTAACTGTATTTGATAAAGGAAAATTGAAACCAGTTGAACATTGCAACATCTTTTTCTTTAATGAAACAGTGACTTTTCAGCCACTACTTTATGTGAGATCCTTCAAACAAATCACTGTCCTGTCTCCCAGGGGAATGCAAAAAAGGTGATCTCATACTAGCTCACATTTACATATGAACTTTATAGCTATACAAACCTAAACAAAAGTCTACCTCCAGATTATCATTGCTTGATAGCTACTATTTTTGTTAAAATGATACGTGAAATTGGTCAGTTGCAAATAGATGACTCTTACATAATTTGAAGAAAAAATGTACCTCTTGAAGACATCATAAAAACTGCTTGAATTTTAAGAGTCACTTACAGTGTTGTTCAGTGAAAAAATGCAGCCAAGTGAATGTAAAAGACATACACTGCTCAAACGAAACATCTACCAATTAAAAAATTCAGTACTACTCCTCAAGGCACTGTATTTTGTTTCACTCTTTGTGTTACTTTATTTGCAAGCAGTAAGACCACTTACATTGCCTTGCTAAAGGCACATAATGATACTTACCTTAATTGATATTTTTAGAATCTATGGATGAAGGCTATTGAAGAGTGAAGCATTACTAGTACTGTACCTGTTCATTCCACAGAGGGGTTTAAAATAATACAGCTAAATCTGCCATGATAGCAATCACTGCTAGATTTGCAAAATGAAAGTCTGCTTTTGATAGACCTTGGAAGTTTTATCCTTAAGTAGCCAGGTATAGGCCTCCCATACACTGAAAATACTCATTTGTGCACCATTACTTCAATTTCTTTGTGAATTAGGAATTCAAGATTTAGAAGGAATCCCTCATGTGTGATCCACTCTGACTCTCTCCTGAGCTTGGCTTTCAGAGGAGAGAGTTAAGGAGCAGAGGGTGGGATATTGGAAAGGGATATGAAAATAGGATACAATAGTTTGGTGTGTGAGTTCCATGCAGAGCACAGGCCAAAACAAAATTTAAACGTGATAAACCTGCAGTGGAGGTATTAAAGTGTGGTACGGCTTCAGTAAAATGAAAAAACAGTAGTCTTTTTTACCAGCAGCACATACAAAATTGAATATTACATATTTCTGTTTGCTCATGTCGCCTAATTTACAGAGATGCTCAGATATCACAGAGATCAAAGATGAAAAATTTTAGCTCAGATTTCAAGTTGTCCTTTGGATACACAATTCTATGCTTCCATTTTTACATATTCATGATTTGTAACTTTAATGTATGCATAAGTATCCAGACCTGTATTGGAATAAATTTAAGGTTGCAGTTTTAAGAATTAGGTTCAAGTAAAGTCTGGATTAACAGTTATCCAGGTTTTATCTTGTACTGCTGTGCATAAATGAATATGTGAAATGCAATTGAACCTCCTTATCTAGTTATACTGAACCTAATTCAAATTTTGAGACTCATGTTGACACCAGTAAGAGTTTTATGCACAGATCAAATACAAGATTAGGTAGTTATTTCTAGGCTTTTATGGTTTTCAGCTAGAATTTCTATCCCAGTGTTGTTGAATACATTTTTATCTCACATTGAAAATGAAATTTTATTGACGTGTACGAGCATGACAGTGCCCACAAGTAAAGCACCAGAATTGTTTGAATTTTCCTTCTCCTTGGGAAAACATATATATTTATAAAATTGCAGAGCATCATCTATGTGCTAAATCTGAGCACCTGTCTTCACCCTTGAATACAGCAGCACAGAGAAATGAAGCACCAGCACTTCAAGGCTTCTTGAGAAAATCACCCCTGAACAGGCAGGCAGTGAGTTCAAACCTGAATGAACTCAGGCCCCAGAGTGGCTCACACGAGCATGCCGGGTCAGAGTCATGCCAGGACAGTCACTTTGCATATGAGTTAGTTTACAAAGTCCTTGCTTTTAAAATCGCTTTTAAAATATTGGAATGGAATAAAAATGAAAGCAATTTTTCAGTTTAGATAAGTAAATTAATTTTTTTCAAATAAATAATCATTTATCCAGTATGCAAAGATTCACCCCAGAGAGACTTTTAAAGATATTTGTACATAAAAAAGAAAGCACCTGTACTTTTTTGGCTTATAAGCAAAAAGTCTTTAAAACTATCATATATTTGCATGTTTTACCAGCTAATATACTTACCAATATTCAGGATAGATGGCATTGTGCCTTAGTTTCCACTGCCCTATGCCATACTTTCTTTAAAGGGACTTAATTACATACCAACATAATTATTAAAATCACATGCTGCTTCTTTCACAATGTCTAAAAGGCAAGTGCATTATTCTGAAAAGTTAGACAGAAAACCTCTTTTCCTAAAGCTTTGTGCTGTAAAGGATATTAGAGTAGGCAAGGTTTGTGGTATTAAAGAGAAAAGCACTTTCCATTTTCCTAAGCAATTAAAAGATGGGAATTTAACATGCATTACTATTTTATTGGGAGGATTTAGGCTCCACATCGATGGGACAAATAGTTTCTTGAAGTGTTTTTCATACAGAACGTGAGAAGAAATCAGTCCTGCAAATCTCCAGAGAGATTTTGGATACGGTATCAGTCACACGAGTACAAATCCTGTTGTTTCAGTGGGGATACTCTAGAATTACAGCAATAAGGCCAAGGAGCTTTGCTTGTGTTCTGTATGAAAAAATAAATCACATCTATTTTATGAACTTTTATGCCTTTATGGGGGAAAAATACAACTTACCGTACTGAATGATATGTGTACTTTTATAACATTAAGCAGAAGGAAAAAAAACCCCCACTGAACAGAGGGGAAAAACAAGAGCTTAGGAAAATAAGGTAGAAAGCACCCACCTTCCACATAGTTGTCTTCTGTAAGCACATAACAGGGAAGGAGAGAAAAGGAAAACATTCATTAAGCAGCATGCAGACTGGAACTTGCCATTGCATGTCTTTATCATGCAAGGCATCAAACACAACATGCAAGTGCTCCATTGCTACAATCCAGAGGGAAAAACAAAAGCGTCAGGGAAGCAGTGTTTCCTCTACTTAACAAAATGTATGTGATATGAAACAAAATACTCTTGCCAAAGTGCAAATATTGTACAGGATTTAGTGCAGCTCTTTGTACATGCAACTATTATTATTGTTAGTTATTAATCAGAAGGTCTTCTTGTAAGACTTTGTAACTATATATTTTAAAACCACCAGTCATTTGTGATAGGGATTCTAAATTCATTTAGTACTACTTTCCCATTCTGAATTTTCCTGGATGATGAAGTAGATGATTTTAAACTTCAGATAACTTAAATTCTTGAGTGTGCTGTGAAGATGTTACCACAGGCAGCATGGCTGATCCTGCAGTCATTAGAGAGGCACTCTGGTCATTGGGTCAAATCTCCAAATCCAGCAGGGAAAAAGTGGAACTTAAACTGGGTGGAATGAGTCAGAACTGTTGGATCATGTCCTACAGAATTGGTTAGCATCAGAAACTTGCACATTGTAAAAAATAAATCAATTCTCTGCCTGGTACAGTCAGCAAAGGCCCCAGTAGTGCCAAGGATGGGTTCCGCCCCCTGATTAAATCAAAGGGCATTTTGCCTAAGGAAAGGCTGCTATCAACAAGCAACAATGTTCACCACTGTTTATACCCAATGCAACATCAATACGGGGCACAGGAAAGAAGGTTCTCCCAAAGCTTGCAAAGTAAAAGAAATGAGTCTCAGTTAATAAAGTGGACAGAATTGAAAGCTGAGAAACAGGCTCAGCCTCCTAAAATTCACGTTGGTTCTTATAGTCCTCATCTACTCCACTGGGAAGGTGATTTTGAGGGAGTATTTCTCTGATCATGACAGAGGAGGGGATAGGAGAGAGAAAATGGGAAAGATAAAATAACGAAGGAAAACTGTCACAGAAGTCAAGGAGATGGATGCTGTGGAGCCAACAAAGAGATGGGGAAGGGTGACAGCACAGCAGTCTGACTGCCTGGGAGATCTCCTGCTGCAGTTTATGCCATCTCCACCACCTCTTCCTGGGGAGGAGCACGCAGAAGCCAGTACAACTTGAAGGCCAGTTCTGCCATTTCGCAAGGAGTCATCCCATAGGAATAATGCCTTTTCATGTGACCATGAAACTAAACCAAATTTGATGTATTGTAACCCAATAAACAAATAAGAAAACAAGTTATACAGAACTGGGCTTAATGATATTTTTTAAGCACAATGATTTCCTCCCAGAATGTGTCATTTATCATAGTGGAAAGCCTTTATAAGTTAATGCAGAAAGCAATGAAAAAGGTCATCAAAACTCAACAGTATTCCAACAAATAATTTGAAAAATTTACCACTTTTAAAAAATAACTGCTATAAATGATGAATAACAAGGGTTTAAGGGTTTAATTATACAGTTAGATATTATAATTCGCCTTTTCGACTCATACACTCTAAATCAAGAAATAGAATAAAATTCACTGAGATGATGAAGAACACCCATCACAAGACAAAGATATTATGTTCTATATACAATGTAAATAGTGATATTTGGATGCGATATTTGTGCTAAAAATGTGATATTTGGAGCGCCTCTTAGCAAAACTTTTCTGGAAGAGCCTTCTACTTTTAATTGCATACAGTAATTTCCTTTCTCTAAATAAAAAAACCCCACCCAAACTCAATGAAAAATAAATTAGTTATTTCAATTGTTGTTTAACTTCAGGCTCTTTCATCTAATTCTGGTTATCACAGTGTTGGTATTTTGCAATACTAACATTGCCATGGCATTCTTTTTGGTGGCCATGTTTAGCTTAACATGATTTTTAAAACCAGCATATGAACTTGCTGACAGGTGAGTTCAGTTCCTCACGATGTCAGACTCAAAGGAAAGGGCTCTGAAAATGACATCATAGGCAGGATCAGATGGTTAAACTCATCTGGTTACAGGGTTTAACATATTTGGTTTTATATCATGAGTCCTCCTCTTAGCAATAATTCGTATGCCTTTTTTGATGACTTTCACCTGAAAAATTTATACCAGCTGAGCAGCTTCTCCTAAATGTCTGATTGATTAAACTTTTAGTGATAGCAAGTTAAGCTGTCAAAACATTTTAAATTAAATAAAATATAAGAAGTCGAATTCCCACTCTGGATTAAACAGTGTATATAGCCAAACCCCTATGCATTAGTAAACAGCAATGAAAATTCATTCCTCCACAGGTTTTTGTCATGGTAAGTTAAACCATCTTAAACAGTTTTGCAATCTAAGAAAAAGATTAGTTCAGCTTCTTTATGGTACTTTACAAGGCTTTTACATTAGATTAGCATTGAGCACTTTAATTAAGGCAGTTTGTTTGTGATGGCTGATATAGTTCCATATCATTAACACTTCACTTGGCTTTCCTGATTCTCATTTTCTAGGCATGGCCTATTCTTCTAAGCAGAATCTAAAAAGCCAGAAGGCCCAAATTCTAGCCTTGCTTTTTATTAATTTTGCTTACTACAGCCACTCTTAAAAAACAAAACAAAACAAAACAAAACAAAAAGAAAAAAGAAAAAAAGAAAGGTCACTGAAAGCCATGTATAGTATCATGTCACAGTTCAGAGGGAACAAAAATTTCCTCATTTAAATCAGGAGTAACTGCATTTATGTCATTAGATTTGCACTGGTGTAAAATTTCTGTACCTGGAGGAGAGTAGAGCCATACTACACTTTTCTGTAGCTGCTGATGATTCCGCCACACACAGAATTTACCCACATTTTTATCCATCCACTCTGAGGAACCTTATTGTCTACTGAGTAGCTCTGTTGACAGCAGTGGAACCCAAGGTTTTTAGGACCCAAAATGCCAACTCCAAATGCTGCAGGCAGTGGCACAGAGCAGCTCTTTCCTTTTCTGCACCAGCTGATCGTACCAAGGACTTTTCACCCTGAAAACAGATTACTTTCTCTTCAGCATTCTGACTTCAAAGAGATGTGGGGATTTTTCTATTTTTCACATTGCACCAAGCTCCTCACTTGAAGAACTAGAGTTCTTATCCACTGCAAATCCTTATTTCCAAGACCTTCCCCCATGCCCACCACCAGAAAAATTAATTGCACTTCTACTTTCTGTGTTTGCAACCTAATTCCTCCAGCCAAAGTCTGCTCTTGGTGTTATGTGTGTAATCTGTTGACTGTGCATATCGAGCCAAATACTGAGTTGATTTAAATCTGGTGTGACACAGTTGAAATCAGAGGAACTGTACAACTTACACAGGCTGTGAATCTGGCTCATTATCTTCAGATGAATTGTCTCAGGCTGTCCCTACTGAACTGAGAGCAGATTCTGCTCCATATTTTTTTTTTCAGCAAAAGCGCAACCAATTCTAATTATTTTAGCATATCACTGTGATTTAGTGATATGAAAATGGAAATCATATTTTTACAGTACATTTTCACTAATTAAAGAATTGTTTTAATTCAGTGATTCTTCATGGAAACCTTGATTTTTTTTTAATTGACTCTTTTTATGTTTAGTGGTTATTTCTGCTATTACATTTTTTTCATCTCCTAGAGAATTTATACCTTAGCCACACAATTATGTAAGAACTGTATTTTCATGACAAACAGAAGAAACAGTAATTAGCATTTTGAAATTACAAAATCAGAAACAACTCTATAAGAAATAGCATATTAGCAGAGGGATTTTTATAGTGCTTTTTCTTTTTCTCATGACAATTTAGTTCACAATCACATTGCAGCAAGGAAGGACATAACATACTATAGACATATTTATGAAATTTCAAAAGGGATTCAGAAGCAAGGCAAGTGGTAAAATAAAGCTATATTTTGAAGGTGTCTTGCAACAAAATTGATGGCTAGAAGTTTAAGATACAATATTTTGTTATTCTCAAAGAATAATGCATAATTATACTTCTCTCTAAATTTATCTGCCAAAAAAATTGTTCTCAGAAATATAATTTCAGGGGGCAGCTTTATCTGTGGAACCACTCCCAGCATTTCTTGGGTGGTGTAATTTAGCCTGTTCCATCCATTTCTCAAATTGGTAGAGAAATTGGTTTTATTGACATGGGATTCAAACCAAAATATTTGGAAAGGAGATGAAAAATTGAAGTATGTTATGCAGTATGTTATAAAGCATGAACAGTCATATAGTCAATAATGATGAACTAAATCAGTATATTGAATATCCATGGTCATGAGCATTGATCCTCTCAAGTGCTGTGTATCTGACCATTACGATTATTTGCATTTTTTAAAAATTACTTTTGAAAAATGTACTGCACATATTGATTGGCATTATTGACTGCAATTATGAATAATCAGAAATGGATTATAAAGATACCTGGTACTCTGATTTTGTTGCAGCCTGCTTGAGTACTGGGTAAACAGGGTAACAGCATTTCCCAATCCTGTTGGGATTCTTAAACAAAACCTAGAAATCTACCAGAATCTAGGCAAGAGGGTTCAGGAGTTCCTACATTTCCACATTAGATCTGAAATCAATGTACAGCCCCTCTTTGTCTCCACACAGCTTTGGATAGACCCATTCAGAGGACTTTCCAGTGCAGTTGGTAGAAATATGACAGGGACTTTATTCATATTTTTTTTAGTAGAAAGGACAAATTTCAGAATAACATGAGTTCGGGCCCATTTTAGTTTCATTCTCTACCTACATCTCCTTGAGGAGCCCTTCTTTTCTGGATTGCCCTGTTCAGGACTTGGGACAAAGGCGAGATCCCATCAGGAGCACTAAAGGACTGCCTTGACTGAAAATAAGGACAGGGCTTTCTGCCAAATGAGGATCATTAGGGCACAGTTAGATTTTTTTACCAGCTTTATACAAGACAAAGCCATCAGCACAAATTCAGTATGCTTCTGTAAATCCTAGTAACATCCATGAATTTATTCCAAGTGAGGCCATGTTTTCTGGACAGTATCCCAAGTGCTTTGAAAATGAAATAATGACAAGATCATTTAAGTTAAGCTACTGTAGATGAGCTTCAAGTGTGAAGCAGCAAGTAAGGAGGCCAGTGCAAGTTTTGAGTGCACAAGCAAAGAAATAATGAACAGAAATAGAAAATGGCATTGTTTTTGTGGCATAACTAAAACCATTACCACGTTAATTCCAGTGGCCATATATTTAAAATTAAGTAAAAAATGAGAGAGGTTTCAGAAAAAAACTTTCCCCACAGTCATCCACGTCATTAAAACCCTAAGAAAACTCAGCAACCATGTCTTACAAAGAAAGCTTAAGATGCTCAGTCTGTTGAATATATCCAAGATAAGATAAAGAGGTGTCTGAACCCAGTCTACAACTATCAAAAGTTCCTGATAGCTTAGGATAGAAGTTCTTTCAAACAGACAAAGACTGTCATCAAGAGTCAGAAAATTTCAAACTGAAAAGAAGACAAAAATACTCAATAAAGATAAAATAAGAATTGGCAATTCTAGGAAATTCTTCCCTGAAGCCTTAAGGCAGAGCTTTTCTCAAACAGAGACTGTATATCAATCATTGCTTTTGGGCTGCCTTGTAGGAATCACTGGAAGAGATTCTGCCTTTTGCCATTTAGGAGGTCAGGTTAATATTCTCACAGTGGTACATTCTGGACAGAACTCCTATGAACCTATGAATTTTCTCTAGTTAAATGAGAACAGAAACCAAGCATAAACAGCAGCAAATACTTTGACACCCTGTTAAACAGAAAAGTGTTAAAATAAATTGTTTTCTCAGAACCAATCTCTGCATCATTTACAAAAAGATTTCACTGAGAAATATTTCCCATGAAGAATTCAAATATAATGGGTGAAAAAAACAAAACTATTCAGACAAATATCTATTTTCCCTATGGTTCACAACAGGACAATATCTCCAGCCACAATTTACTTCTACCACCTCTTATATTTTTTATACATAACTTCTCTAGGTATCTGAGAAATAGATGAGAAACAGAATCAAAATAAAGACATTATTAAATCACTACTCTTTCTGAGGCAAGACTTTTTTTGTGCTATTTCATTCCTGTGCAGATTTATCACTTTTCTAGTGCTTATAACAAGTGTATCAAACATGAAGACATTCAAGATTGCTTTATTTTTATGCTATTAATTAATGATGATTTTATTGTTACATTTTTTTAGATACTGCACATCTGAATGGGATTTTGTGTCCTTGGAGCCATAGGAGTTGACAAATAAGCACATTTTTGATACTTTCATCTCCTTTTTTTCAACTGCTTCCTGAAACTGGCAGGTTTGGAAAGTTACTTGTTCTCTTCTGTTAGTAGTTTTTACCATACAGACTGCTACAGTCTCAGTGGAGAGATCATGTATATATAAAAATGACTGCTTTTTAATTGTATTAAAATCCCAAGCAATTTTACTTTGGCCATATTTTCCCACCTCATTAAATTTATTTTTTTTTTCTCAAAAATAGGTCTTGCTACTCTCAAATTTACTATACTTATCACCTGCCTACAAAAAATCAGTACTTTAAAGAAATTTTCATCAGCCACTGGGACAAGCATTCCTGGATCTCTATCATGGCTGTAGTAACCACAACCAGGAAATAATTTTTTTTTATAATTGGATTTAGTAATATTAATAGAGGTAGTGAAAAGAGAAATAAATAATTTGCATATGTGAAGGTGAATCAAATAACCACATTCCTTCCTCAATATATTAATTTCCTTGTATAAGTAGGGAATGAAACACAATGTAAATCTATGTAATTACTCTATGTAATCTATGTGATTACTCAGTAATCAGATATTCTTTAAGAGCTGCTGCTCTTTTCCTGTTTATCCTCTGGAACTATTTCTCTGGATATGAAAAATTCAATTTCCACTGGATATCTCTGGGATTTACACACTTTACCTTGCTTTGTGCATTAGGACCTCTTCCCTCTAATCACTAGAGGTCTTATTTCCTATCACAGAGAATGGATAGACTGACTAGAACTACAAACTGACTGTATATGGTTCACTTTACAACTGTATATGGTTCACTTTACAACTCCTCTTTTCTTCCTGGGATTATTTTTATTCCTTTGGATTTTCCTCAGTTTCGCCCTGCTGGCTACATGGCATGAAAATATATTTTCAGGCTATCCTTATCAAAACCTTTCATATAGAAATAACTTTTCTGGTTGGCAGAGAGCAATGTCAAGTACAGATTATGTTCTATGAAAGTAATGTGGGGTGACACAGATACTCCTATTTCAAGAATACCCATTTTGAAATTAATTTGAGAAATTCATAATGCAACTTATTTCAACACATTCTTTAATAAACAGTTGTGAAATGAAGAATAAAGAATTTTTGGGATTACTCACGCTTGTTTTGATGTATGTGAGAGTAGAAACATGCCCAATATTTCCTTGTTGCACTGTGCTTTGTCAATTTGTCCTTTTGGACAGTCAATTATGGCTATCCAAGAGGCTGCAAATTCAGGTTCAGTTACTATCAGAAGAAATCAAATCCCTCTCCAATCATCCTTTCAGCAAAACTGGTCTCTTAGACCCATTAATAGAATAGGATTAGCTGAGCTGACAGAGAGTAAAAATGCTGTACAGTGATTGAATGGCAGAAGCAATTTTCCAACTGGATGGCAGCTTTACAGAGGCGATGATCCGGTGGATAACATCAGCAGGACACTCAGAGGAGGAGAGGTCGTGGATTTTGTCCATGAGAGGGATATCATTTTTAACCAATACTTCCTAAAACTTTTCTACTGTTTTTTTTATTGTACAGTGTACTGGCAGCCATCTGCACTTGCACAATCTCAACTGTGCAAATATAGCATTTCTCTTTTATAGAACTTACTAAAGAGTGGAGACATATGACTGCACATTTTATCTGAGATATTCGCTCAGGCCCTGACTTCGTAGCTGGATATTTGTGCCTTCCCAGACTGGTACAACACCAAAATTAGCAGGACAGCATGCAAAGCCAGCCATATTTTTTGTATTCACACACTGTCTTTATTAAAAAAAAGAGAAGAATGTTTATGTGCTATCCTGATGCCATGACTTTGACACAGGCGGCTGAAGACGATTTAGTATGAAGTGTTCTTGAGAGTTAGTAGCTAAAAATGTTGAAGACACACTGTACACAATTAAAAATAGAGTACCAATATTCAAAATCATTTTGTTGTATTGTTCTTTAGCTCACCACCATGAAATTTTCTTGGCTACTACTGAGATTCATTTTGTGAATGTGAACTGAGCTGAAGCTGCCTTTGGAAGACATTAGAATGATACAGAACAAACCTTCTCCTCATTTAAATGGCAGTTTCCTCTGAAGTGTACTCTCAAAGTCAGCATACTGTAACAGAGTCCTTAATTTGACATAAAATTAAAATTTAATCATAGCTATCTGTGACTGCAAGTGAACAAAATAGATATCTTTATTTTTTTATTAAATGAACTTAATTTTCTCCTTTACTAGTCTACTCTCATTTCAATCATAATGCTGAATGTTATTCTGATTAATTAGTTGTTATAGATAATGACAATCTAATTACAAGAAATTTTGCAATTAAAAAAAAATCAACATTTCTTCACTTGAAATCTGGTCATCCTTAGCTAAAGTAAGAACTGATACATTTCTTATTTCCTCCACAAATTTTAGAGAAACTGCAAAAGAATCTTATTTTGTTTTTTTGTAGCCATGTGAATGCCTGGATTGAGCTTCCATGTGTCCAGAGTACTTATACGTATTGCAACCAGTGACATGCTTTAGAACTATTCTTGATTTTCATTAATCACTTTGATATGAATTGGTAAAACTGTTATTTTCTTGGCATGGTTATATATTGTAACTTCTATAATACTTCTAAGTGATGTAACAAACATTCAGGCATTAGTTTAATATCAGTGAAAAAGGTGGCTCTGAGAAGGAGAAACTGTACCTGACGTGTTTGTGCAAACCCATGGAATTAGGGTGAGCTACACTGATTACCATCTATGACTGTTCCCATCTCAGAACTGCACAAATACAATTTCTAGTGGTAGTAGATAGTAGTAAATATTTCAAAATAGTTCCATATTTGGGATTTATAGAAATTAACCCAAGACAGATAGTTCTTCTCTTCCTAAGAGTTAATCAGTAGCACAGAATCACAGAATCACACAATGATTAAGGTAGAAAAGGCCTCTGGAGGTCATGTGGTCCAATCTCCCTGTGCATGCCAGGTCACCTAGAGCTGATGGCCCAGGGTCATGGTCAGATGGCTCTGGAATATATCCTGTGTTGGAAACTCCACCATCTCTCTGGGTCAGCTGTGCTGTCCCTAAGGGAATCTTATGGGAGACAGCTTCAAAGTCTTTACTGAAGTCCAGGTAGACAACACTCAGTGCTCTGCTCTCATCTACCACGTCAGTCAACCCATCATAGAAGCTTATGAAGTTGGTCAAGCATGACTTACCCTTGGTGAAGCCATACTGACTACTCCTGATGATTTCTCATCCTTAGTGCACCTGGAAATGGTTTCCAGGATTAGCTGCTCCATCTTATTTCCAGAGAACACAGTGACTCTTATCAGCCTGTAGCCCCCCGGTCCTTCATCTTGCCCTTCCTGAAGATGGAAATGACATTTGCACTGTTCTATCTTTGGGAACTTCTCCCACTTGCCATGATTAATCAAAAACTATCTAGGGTGGCCTCACAATGACAGGTGACAGTTTCCTCAGCATATGTGGTTGTATCCTGTCAGGTGCCATGGACTTACATATGGGCAGTTTGCATAAGCATTCTCTGACATGATCCTCTTCCACCAAGGGTACATCCTCCCTGGTCTACTCTTTCTTTTTTTACTCAGAGACCTGGGATTCTTAAAGGTTGATTCTGCTAGTAAAGGCTGAGGCAAAATAGGCATTCAAGACCTAATTCTTTTTTGTGTCCTATGTCTCCATGTCCCCAGTCTCGTGGCCAATGGGTCCACACTTTCCCTGGTCTTTTTGTCAGTAGTGTACTAATAGTAGCCCTTCTTGTTGTCTTTGACATCCCTGGAGAGCTGAAATTCTATCTGGGCTTTGGCTTTCCTCACTTCACTCTTGAATGCTCAGAGAGCGCTTCTGTATTCCTCCCAGCTCTACCTGTCCTTGCTTCCACACTTTGTATTTTTGTTGTTGTTGTTGTTGTTGTTGTTGTTGTTGGGTTTTTTTTTGGGGAGGAGGTGGAGGTGATCCATAAATATTAACCTGCTTTCTTGGACCCTTTTCTCTCCAGGGAAAAAACATGGGACTGTTCTGAGCAGATCTTTGAAGAGGCCAAGGTCAGCTCTTCTGAAGGCAACTGTTGTGAGCTTTCTTCTCACTCTTCTCGAGCTTTCTTCTCACTCTTCTCGGTGCCCTCAGAGTCCTGAACTCCACCATGGTCATGCAGACAAAATTGCCTGATCCTCACATTCAGAATGAGCCCCTCCTTTTCGGTGTACGTGGTCCAGGAGACTGCCTCTCCTTATTGGCTCTGCTCTTTTTTGGAGGTGGAAGTTACCATCAATACACTCCAGGAGCCTCCCTAACTGCTTATATCCTGCCATGTTGTCCCCCCAGCAGACACCATGGATGGTGCTCCCCGTGAGGAGCAGGGCCTGTGAGTGTGAAGCTCCTCCTATTTGTCCATAGGCCTCATCTGCTTGTTCTTCCTGGTCAAGTGGATTACAGCAGAAACCTTCTATAATGTCATTTTTGCCAGCTCTTGAAGTCTTCCTTATTACCTTTCCTACTTTCTGAAAGAAATTGCTTGGATCTGTATCCTGATGCTCATCTTCAGTCACTTCATATTTTCTCCTAAGCCCACATTCCCTTCAGTATAGGCCACATGAAGTTATTTTTTGTTTAGTCATGCTGCAATGTAATTCATGTATCATGTAATTCATGTAGCAGGGTAGCACGCTGCCAATAAAAATGTGGGAAAGCATCTTTTC
>VXBC01009530.1:11163-23059 GCA_013399945.1 Ploceus nigricollis | reverse complement strand
GATACACAAAAGATAACGACCATAAACCAACATCAGCTCTGAACATCATCCCTGGCATGGTCAGAGACACCTGGTCTGGGAAAGATGGATAAGAGAATGAAGAATGAGAACCTCAGTATCATTGAAGGCCAAGGGATTGGTAACCAATAGGAAACCAAATACTTATAAGTGTTGTCACAAACAAGGGTGTTTGAGATGGCTTAAAAAATCTTCGTCAATGATATCAGCAAAAATCAGATTTAATATTAAGCAACAAAGCAAGGCAAGTTACTACTACTTACAGGACAGCTAAGGCATGAGGGAAAACAAGCAACAACAAAACCAAACAAAACCATGCAATCGAAACAGAAGTGGACTGAGAACTCCCTAGGGCTGGGTGTGTGTGGGGCTGTGTGTGTGTGAAAAGACACTGCATGCAAATATAAAAAGGATCATGGCCTAAAAGCTTAATAACACCACTCAACAGTTCTTTAGCTTAACTTATACCTTAAGTCTAATAATTTAACATAGGGAAAGCACTTAACTTATACCAAACTTAACTTGAACTTTATTTATAACTTAACCTCAACAATCAAAACACTTCACAGCTTTTAACCTATCTTATAAATATAACTTCAGTTCAAACTTAGCAACTTAACGATGCTTAGTAAAACTTAGCTTATGTTTAACAACTTAGCAAAAGACCAACACTTAGCAGCACTTAAGTAAACTTCCAACTTAACCTTACTTACAGGCCTGAATACTTAGATATCTGAGCTTCAATATCTAAAAAAGCAGTATTTCTCTCAGATTTGTTATAGCAAATGCACACAGACAGAAACAGTCAGCACAGCAAGGTACCTGTGAAAATTCCCCTCAGAGGTCAGTGAAATACTCACTTTTGCATGTCCTGATGGGTGAAGGATTGGGCCTGGAGGAGTGAGGGTGTTGGCCCAGGACACGTCGTGGTTCCGTGATCCTCCAGGTGTAGCAAACCCAAGGGTTTGCTGCGCTGAGAGGCCCCCTCAGAGGGAGATTGCTGCTCACAGCCCACTGAGGTCCAGGAGAGCTCAACGGGCCCCATTTTGGAGCACTGTTTATAGGGTCGCAAGAGAGTGGGCTTCAGTCATAACAATGTCTCATCCTGCCCACAGTTTGGCTCAGCACCTTCCTTGAAAATGTGAAAATAGGAATATTGTGCCATTCAGGCCTGAGAAATATTTTCCAAGGCTGGTCATAAGGAAAACAGCAGCTCGTTAGCAATTCCTGGGAGCAGACAGTATTTCTGATAATCTTGGAAAGACCTGAGCCCAGGAGGTGTTTTCAAGGCCAAGGCCTAACAAGCATTTCTCAGATCACACTGCAGCCTGGAAAGGAGTAGGGGGGAGAATGCACCACCACAATTGTGTAACTTGGGACCAATGAACATTGAACCAATGGATTTCCATAGGTTTTGACTCTATAAGTATGTGAAAAATATAGTAAAAACCTGGTGCGATGGAAGGATTTTCTCTGCACACCCAGGCAATGTGTGGATGAAATTATTTCTGTTGCACATCCTGGCCAGAACAACATCCTGACCCGAAAAAGTAATGCCTTAATTCTTTAACAGAAAATTGTTGTTGGAGAGTTTTCAGTTTTTCCACAGTTTTGATGACAAGACCACCCACAACAGGAACTTCAATAAAACTTTTAAAGTAATTTTAGGAAAATTTTCACCTCCAGCACCTCATATGTACTTTTATTCCCCTTGGTGAGTCTTTGTTAGGGGTTAGGATTTTTCATTTTGTTTCTTCCTCTCATGGAATTTTGTCCCATTTCTTTTTAAGAGACAAGGAGGATCGGTACTTAAGAGAGACAAAAGATGTAGCCAAGGCGGAGGGGGAGGAGTGCAGCTGGCTGCACTGTCTATCTGAGGGGCATTCTCTTGGGAAGGGCAGAGATACCTTGAGATTTTGGGCTGTGGGCAAGGGGCTGGGCACAGCTCCTAGCTTTCTCTTGCTGTCAGCATTGGGGGAGAACGGTCGAGCTGCTTCTTGCTGTGGGAAGAATTCACTGCCACTGCCAGAGCCCAGCCCTGCACTGCTTCTTCCTCACTGTGTGTGAGCCTTTGCTGTAAGAGTAGCTGTTGAACTGGGACATTATCAACACCTTCCTTCACTAGAAAGGACCCTCAGCATCCACTGGGGGTGAGGAGGAGGGGGGAGTACGAGACTCCAAGCCCCAGAGCCACCTCTGAGGGACATTCTCCTGGATGTGTTCAGGAGCCAGGCTGCCACTGCCCAGCCCCGCTGCTTCTCTGCCACAGCTCTGGGATCTTCCCGGCACTGTAACCCCACACCCCCTGCCTGCCGGGACACCCTGAAGCTCCTGCTACAGCACAGAGTTTCTGATACATTTCGTTTGCCGCCCAGGATCTGCTTGCCTCTGCCATTCCAGCTGCTGCTCCGAGGTTCCTGCTACAGCTCCTTTTGCCATCCAGAAGGTCACCAGGACCAGNTACCTCATGAGGGAGGCCGAGCCGTGCCACAGCGCCCCCTGCTGGCGGGGGGAAATCATAGCACCCGCCCTGCCCGGCCGGGAGCCAGCAGCGCCCCTGCTGGCTGTGACCGGAACTGCACCAAAGGGGAAAGTGCCTGCGGCCAAACGCAGCTGGGACCGGGTGTCTGCGTCTGTTTGGGGCTGTTTGTTTGCCTTGTTATACATATATTTATTAGTTAAAGACTGCTATTCCTTTTTTCATATCTTTGCCTGAAAGACCCATAATCTCAAAGTTATAATAATTTGGAGGGAAGGGGGTAATATTTTTTCCATTGCAAGGGAGGTTCCCTGTAGGAATGCACGTTCTGCTAAGGACTAAACAAGTTACCCTTTGTCTCCTTAAAAAGGAAAGAAGCCCAGAAGTTTCTCTCCTTAATTTGCTTAAAAGACACCTCATAGGACCTTGAGGACATCACATCAAATTTAAGGATAGCCAATTGGACAGAAGCCAAAAAGTCCCGCCTAAGCAATCCTCTAGAAAAAGAAGAGAAAAAACAAAGTAATTGCTTTTGTGAAGTGTTTCTAGCAGGGCAAGGAACTTTCTTACCCTGGCTCAGCTTTTTCTCTGCTAAGAGATTTGTTCTTTTGCTCTTTATTAAAACTTTTATATTTCTAACACTATCACAGAAGCCATCCTGCTGTTTTTTAAGCCATCTAAAGTAGCTGAGCTATTTTGGGTGTGTTACATATCTCTTAGAGCTTATTCCACCTGGCTTGAAGAGATACATGTGACAGTTCCCACCCTCCTTGGCAGACACCTGTCTTTCAAACCACGACAGTCTCACACACAGAGTGTGTGATCTGACATCTGCCCTGCTGAGCAAGTCAAAATGGTGAGAGCTCTCTCCAGTGGCAGAGAACATTAAAAGCATCCTGAAAGAATAAATCTCTTTCCAAGAGGTTACATGAGAAAGCAGCGTGAACAACAAGGAAATCCAAATAGCAGGGAGAATATTTTGCTCACTGGCAAACTGAAAACTGTATTTAGAGTGAACACTAAACCTTCCATGCGTTATCAATATTATTCTTATACTACATCCAAAACACAGCACTGTTCCAACTACTAAGAAGAATATTTTTCTCTTAAATTTTTATTTATATCCAGGGAGAGGAGTGCTTATGCTTCCAGTTTATACTTTTCTTGCTTCTGCAGAAAGGTGTGATTATGGACCCAGGCAGGATTCAATATCTGAAAAGTTTCTGTGCCCAAGACACAAAGGATGGAGCCAGAAAGGCTCTGGCAGCACCAGGCAGGACTCCCATTCCTTCGGTGGATTGGCCTTCCCAGAGCCAGCAGGAATGTGACAGAAGGAGAAGTTCAGGACAATATCAACATCTCTGCATTACCTGATCCCTTTGCAGCTCAGCTCCCTGAATTTGCACGTATCAAAGCCTCAGCCTTGCCCTTGCAGAAATCCTCACTGTTTTTCCCATGTGGTGCCCCACAGTGCTCTAGTGCCAGAATTCCTCACCCTCAGGCCCTTGATCACCTCTGGATGCAGCACAGCAACCTGACCTGGGCTTTTTTTTGTACTTTCCTGCCACAGGGGCACAGGGAAGGGTGCTGCCAGTTGCAGTTCAGATGGCTCTGGAGGGGATGTCGGTGATGCTGCTCCTTTCTTCTTGCTGTAAGGCCAGGCTGGGTGTCAGAGCTCTGCCTGTGCCCATCACTGCAGCTGCTGCAGCCCCGGCTGCAAGGCTTGTGTCTGGGAGGAAGGGTGGGCATGTATTTAAAAGGATACTCAAAGCAAACCTCAAAATTTCTATGAGTTTTAATTTGCTAGAAGTAATTTAAGTACATGGAATGAGCCCCCCCTTTTTTTAAAAATTGGATTTCCTCATAATATTCTTTTTCATTTCAACATTTTATTTGAGAGGGTAAACTGGACTGTGTTTCACTTGCTCTTCACATAAACCTTTAGACATGTTTTGATAATATGATAAATGTATTCTTTTCTTGTTTTTCACTTAAACAGTATCAAACTCCACAAGAATGGACAATATTAAATAGCTTTTTGTACACTGAATCCTTCTTATACAGCATTAAAAATAAAATTTAATAATCATATTCCCGCATCTGCTGGATATATTCTGACCAGCATGTTCTGTTTCCCCCAAATACTAAAAAGTTCCTGGTAAAATTAGATCTACTGATGCAAACTGAACTTCTTACCCTGATCTCTCCTGCTACCTTCTGGCCAAACTGTTTATTATTCTCACAGCACTTTCAAATTCATGAAATACAGCAAATAGCTCAAACAGGAGGAAAAAAAAAAACCACCAAAAAACCAACCAATCAAAGAAACCACCCAAACCCCACAAGAAGTGTTGTGCCTGCACATGCCACAAATGAAATTTCTCTGCTCTTCATTTGCATTCTGGCCTTGCCAGCAGGTGCAGTTGGAAACTCTTGCTAAGTGATACAGAGACTTTGGAAAGCCCAGGATCAGGAAGGGGAAAGAGCTGAAAAACTGCATTTGAAGGTTCCAACTAAAGCAGAATTACAGCTGGAAGTGATTTGTAACAGAAGAAATGGAGCAGAATAGCAGCACTTGCAGCACTGCTTTCACAATTCCTCAGTACTTCCAGAGGAGTTTTAAACAATAAACTATTCAAGAAACTTGGTGGTCAAAATTTCCTGGGCTGGAGGAAAGATGTCTTGATGGGGTTAAGGAATGAGTTTGTGCCCCAGAAGCTGTTACACCTAAGTCAGGTCTTCCAAAGGTGTGGATGCCTGGCTAAGCAAGCAGCAAGTCTGAACCAGCAAGGAATGCAGCCCAAGCTTCTGGCTTCAGGCAGTGAAGAGGCTGATGAGGAAATGAGGGAATGCAGGTGCCAGAGTGCCTGGTGCCCGGGATGAGGATATTGTGAGGGAGCTGTTTCCTGCAGCTGAGGTGCCCTCAGGAGCTCCAGTGCTTGGATGAGCTGTCTGCTGAGGGGTTTCTCACTGAGGCTTCTCACATCAAGTTCTGCTTGTGGACCTGGCTCTTTCTGCCAACAGGTGAGTCTGTTTGCATGGCACAAACCTGTGGATGTAACACTTCTTTAATTTAATCCAGCTGGGAATTCAGGGGGCTGTGCTTTGGAGCTGTCTCCTTTAGGCATCCCTGTACCAAGGGTGTGCTTTGAACAGCTGTAAGGGGCTAATGGAACAGGCAACGAGGGCAGGGTGGGGCTCAAAGGACAGCCTCAGACATGGTCACTTGCTGTGGGACTCTGGGAAAATCCAAATTATCCTTTGGTGGATAACTCACCCTGTGAAACAGGCGACAGCAATTAAATCCCTTAAATCTTGTTCTGTAGCAAAGTGGTGCAGGGACTTGGAAGAGGATGGAATTATTTAAATACACAGAACTGGCCTGTTCTTGTCTTTAAATTAATTTGAATTAATGAAAGTTTTTTTTAATCTACTTTATAGACGTATATAAAGTTTTCCAATTATATATGTTTTAGAAGCATCAGTAGGAGAGTTCCCATTTGTTGAGTGAATTTGTGTATTTGGAAATCTGGGTGAGATGTTTAAAACTGTTCAGTGGTCTCATCTGCTGCTTTTCTGCTCTTTTTCCTTCCTCATCTCAGCCAGCTTTTAGCTGAAAATATTGGTAGGGATTGCACACAGGGGATGGCTTGGAAAGGTAATGAATTTGTATAGAAATAATTTCTGCATGGGCAGGCACGAAGGTTTCCCATCACTTAATTTGTAATTTGAACAATAATCATTCCTCCCTCCCTTTCCTTTTCTTCCTTCCTTCCTCACTATGCTGTACAGTAATTTTGGGAATGGCACTTGGGAAAATTCCAAATGCCAGTTGTGCTGTGGCTGACCTACAGAGAAAAACTCACCTGGACATGGTGAGAAGGGATTATTTTGTAAAGTGCTATTCCACTGACACCGGGAGTTACTGCTGAGCAGGAACCACAAACACTTCAATTTAGCCAGGATAACCCTGAGTAAAGACAAAATCCTGGCTGTTCTTGCCAGCCAAGAAGAAAAAATCATCAGCTGCTGGTTCTAATTGTTTCCTTTTTCTTATTTGCTTCAAGTAAATGTACTTTGAGACTGCTTGACTGGAGTGGAAGTGATGGACTGAGCTATTCTGGAAGGGATGCCCAGTTTTTGTTTCAGCTGATCCTGAATATCCATGCAGAATGTTTTTCTCCTGTTTAGAGTGGGACACAGAAAGAGAGGTTGCATTCCTGGGAAAAGTAAAAGTTTTGAATTTTCTCTTTGCTCTAAGGAAAATCTGCATGTATTCAGTTATTTTAGAAACCTGCATGGAATTATTGATTTCATCACAATCATGTCAGTTTGCATAGTTACCATACCAAGAAAAGTGTGGCTGGTTTTAGAGCTGCTGCTATTTTCATGGATCTTTCATGGCTTTAAATATTTAATCCCTGCATATAACTCTCAAATCACTTTAAAACAAACATTATCATTCCTTCTATGTGATAAGGAATAGTTAAAAATCATCATGTGCCACGGAAACTCCTTACATTTCATGAGAGGAGGGAGGAGGAGTTTTTGTAAAGGGTGGAGCTGCTGTGGGCACGCTCATTGAGACGCTCCAGTTTGTGTCTGGATTTCGGCTGACAGTGGTTTCAGGTGAGCTGCTCCTCTTTGGCTGCAGGAATGTGGGGATGATATTTCCATTTATTCCCATTTACAATTCCAAAATGGGGAAAAAAATGACAGAAGCACAAATCACTTCCCTGCCAAATACAGCAGGCAGTCTGGGGAAGTAAAATGAGGATAATCAGTAAAATTCTGCTTGCAGCAATTGCTTTCAAAGCTTTAGTCTAATAGATCAATGAGGCATCTTCCCAGAGATATCATTCAGAACAGAAAATGCAGCTGAGTAAGAAAGAGTGGAAAAAGCACTGCAAATGGATGGATATAAGCAAATTATATCACATCATTCCCTGTGCATTTAGATGAACTTAATACACAGAGATGTTCACACAGAGATTAAATTTTAATTTCATTTTTATTTCTTTATTTTTTATTTTAATTTATTTTTTATTAAATTGAAAATGCCTTTTTCTTTTTATTATTTGCATTTTATTTTGATTCAGATTCATTTAACTTTTGAAGGCCAGTAGCAACTGAGATCCTTGCTAATAAATTAGATGTTTTCAGTTTGATGTCATTCTGCAAATTCAGTCCTGTTTGTGGCTGGACAAACTGGTTGTGGTTGCCAGTCCAGTGTTACATGAGAAAGGGTTGGGAAGCTACTGCCTGCTCAGAGACAGAGACACCATGTAGAATTGTTTGTCCTGTGTGGAAGGGTTTGAGGTTACGTTTGAGAAAGGAAAATTGGGATTAAAATCCTACAATGCTTTTTTTTCTTTCCCTGTACATCAGCAATTTGAAAAAGATCTAGCAGCAGTGCATGAGATGAAAAATTAATTACATGCATCAGTCTGCTTTGCTTTGCTTCTTTCTTAACTCAATTATTTTACAAACCTTTCCATGGTACTGAAAACACTTGTGGCAAATACCAGCTTACTTTTTGTCAAGGGATTATATCTCACACTAAAACCCACCCAGCATAAGAACTTCTGAGCTTGTTTTGTTTTCTTTTTTGTCTAAAAGGTTATTTCTCCTTAAATATGAGGAATACACAGACCAAGTCCAAATGTAGGAAAACATCTCCATGAAATCTCTTGATTTACATCAAAACTAGACAGGAGGAAATCAGTTTTTGTCCTCAGGAAATCATCAGCAGTAGCCCAGTGTCCCTGAAGCCAAAGTGACCAATTTACACTGCTTTCAGCACAAGTTAGTGGTTTTTCTCTCAGCGGCACTAGAGCAGCCCCTACAGCCCTGTCGGGTGAAAAACATGTGTTTTTTGTAGTTTTATAGTGGAATTCTAATGGAGAATTCTGAGAAAGAAAGTGGTTGGAGCAGAAGCATGTGGTTGTCTCAAGCAGCTGCTCTACATGGAGATCTTGGAATTAATACTCAGAAGTGCCTTAAAGAACAGGGTGTTTTACACCAGGCTGAAACAAGTGATTCTTTGTGTTTGAGTTGTGAGAACTCAGCAAGTTTTGAGTTCAGGTTTTGGCAAAATTTCTTGAGTTTTTGGGAAGTTTCTTACAGTTGTGATATACCAGTTTTGAATTTTAATTTCATTTTTATTTCAGAGCTCAGTAATAAAGTCAAGGAATTCTGAAGAACAGTAAAAAATCTGATCATTCCAGAGTAGCTATGAAACAGTAAAAGGTTCCTGGAATTGTGTGGCTTCCACAGATTTTAAAATCAGAGTTCAGAATGGCATTTTGAGATGGTCTTGTGATAACTTCCACAGCAGTGGGAATGTTGGAAATGGCAACGCACTCAGCTTTGGGACAAAGACTGCTCTGAAGGTAAATCCAAGTGAGTATAATAGAAGAGGAATAAGGAAAAAACCATGTGAAGGAAAAAGACTTTTCTGAGTAGATTCCACTCCTCTGTTTGCATGTAAGTTGTCAGAGTTACTGATGTGTAGCTGGTCTTGTGTAGGCTAGAAAAAGAAATTACTGAATTTGAGGGCTGCAGTGCCAGTTTCTAGAAATCTCTGTGCATTTGTTGGAATGCAAATAGAGGCAGAAATAGAGGAGTTGCTCTTTAGGTTGCCTGTCTATAATTTTAGCTATACAAGAAGATTATAGAAGTGTTTGTGGTTTTGTTGTAGTTTGGTTTGGTTGGTTTTGGGGTTTACTGTTGTTTCATTGTTTGGGTTTGGGGTTTTTCCCCCCAAAACTGGAAATGTGAGAACAAAGGCAAATCCATATCTTAGAGAGGAATAAATCCTTAAGGCTACATCATCATTTTGGTGCTGTTCAGGGGATGGGGACACTTGGATGAGGAGTTCAGACAGCTTTGATGTGAGATGCCTGATGTTGCAGGCTGGTGTAAGATAAGCACCAGCTGAGGTGGATGGACAAAGTGCTGCAGGAAAATTTCACTCCTGTCTTGATTTTTCTTGTTCATCCTCTTGCTCACAGTTAATTATTCTGATTTCTACAGTTGCTGCTATCACAGGAGGATGGACCACAATCTGTGATAGATGTGAGCTGGGCTGGTGAGATAGGATCCCACAGCTCTGGGATTCACTGTATGGAATTGTCATGAGGATTTTTTCAAGCATTTCAATCACAGAATGGTTTGGGTTGGAAAGGACCTTAAAGATCACCTCACTCCAACCCCCTTCTCCAGACCCTGTCACCTTCCCTAGGTCAGGTTTTGACCTGGGAAGCTTGAGAAGAAACACCCTGACAGATCTATGAGCACACATCAAAGCTGAAAATCTCCTTTTACTCAGAAGCTGCTGCCAGCAGTTTTGGTAAAGCTCTTTGTCACAGTGAAACTCCGGAGGTAGCTACGACAAGCTGACTTTTGGAAAAGGGACAAAACTCTCTGTTTATCCAAGTAAGTGCCAGAAATTTATCAAAACCTGAACTTTATAATACTGTATCAGTTTGAAAAGACAGGTATCTGTTTAAGAAAGGCAGGAGCCTCTCTTGGAATGGAAAATATAAATCCCTTCTTTCTGAATTATTATAATTTTGAAATTAAAAGGCTTTCAGGTAAAGATTTGGGAATAGGAATAACAATTTTTTATTAGGAAAATTAAAAATACAAATGTAATAGTACAAACAAACAACAACAACCAAAAAACCCTTCTGACAGAGTCAGAATATGACCTGACACCCTGTGGGTCAGGGTGGTGGTAGTAGTCTTGTTAAATGGTGGTTGTATTCTTCTTGGAGTGACAGCTGTGGTTCTGCTGAAGTAGTTATCTTGTAGGAGGGTGTGGTTTTTCTCTGAAGATCCAGTGGTGGTGTAGATGGTTCTGGCCTTTTTTTGGGAATTTAGTGGAGAACAAACCTGTTCTTAGTGAACCCAAATTCCAAAATCCCCAATTCTTTGGGAATTTAGTGGGAAAAGGCTGTTTCTGGTGTTCTAAATCTCAGATTACATCCAGGTAGGAATGTTTGGCTCTTCTCTTTGGGCAGAGCATCTCCCATGGGATGCTGGAATTTTCTCAGCCATGCAGGGGCACTCACTGGCCATGGACAGCAGAGATCTTCTGGAGGGAGGGTTGGTTGTGGAAAAGATAAAATAAACTGCTTAATTAACAGAAGATAACTGCCCCACCTCTAACAGATGGGAAATAGAATAACCCCAAATGATATTTTACAACCCAGGACAAACACTGAGATGAGCTTTGGCCCTGGCAGTGTTCAAGGTCTTGAGCAACCTGATCTAGTGAGTGACATGCCTGCCCATGGCAGGGGGTTGGACTGAGATGACCTTTAAGGTCCATTTCAACCCAAACCATGCTATGTATCTGTGATTCAGGTGGTTAAAGATAATTTTTCCCTAAATGACAATCTTTCCAATACCAGGAGTTAGTGGATGTGTCACCTTTCAGGTACAGAATAAGTGAATGTTCATCTTGAAACTGTCAGACTTGTGAGTCTGGCTGACTCCCTTTCATGCAAAATATTCAAGGGTCAAATCTGCCATCCCAAGGGGATTTGGCTTCCATCTTCTTCAGTGCTTTTTAAGGTGGGTTTTTTTCAGAGTTAATATCCCCAAAGTGAGAACTGTACTTGAAAAATGTCCATGTTTTCCTATTGGTTATAAGGGACACTAGGACTGTAGTATACCTCATTTCCCTGAGGTATGTACTTCAGAGGGTCAGTTTCTTTTCAAATCAATGTTTTTGCAAGTTTTAGCTTTAGAAATTAAATTACCTTTAGAAAAATTACCTTTAAAATTACCTAAATTACCTTTAGAAAAAAAAAAAATTAATAATTGCTCCTTTTTTAATTAAGTAGAGAGAAAGTCTGTCATGGATCAGAAATTTCCATGGCCAGGATTTTATAAAGGTTTGCCAAGGTGTAACTTTGGAAGTGAAAATCAAGGGCTTAAATGTGAATGAGGAATGGGCATAAAAGTAAATCCAGAAAGAATCCTGAGAGGCTGTAGGAAGGAAGTTCCTGTGGTTCTGAGGATTGCAGGCAGGTAGATCTGGGCAAAGATGTCCAGTACTAGCTCCTCATGGAGATTGACTGATGATTTGGGAACTTTCTTATTCTGAGTTTCCAGAACTGAAGTGGGGAATGCTATGTGAATACTTATATTTCAATATTCCAAGAAATTTGATGTTTAATTTATATCTAACATAGGCTTTAAAATCACTGGGATAGCAAAGGCTGTGAAGAATTTTTGCATGTCCTTACCTGACCTTGATCACTGAAATCTATTGATGGAAATTTTCTGGAGTGTCTTCATCTTCCAACAAGTTTTCTAAGGTTTTTTTTTTGGTTTTTTTTTTTTTTTTTTTTTTTGTTTTGGTTTTTTTTTTGGTGGGGTTTTTTTTTT
>VXBC01009529.1:413404-576720 GCA_013399945.1 Ploceus nigricollis | reverse complement strand
CCCGAGGCAGAGGAGCGCACAGCCGACGGGAGCTGTAGTCCTATTACAGCAGTGCAGCGCGGCTCCTTGGCGGCAAGGACTACTGCTCCCAGCATGCCTTGGGAACCCCGCCCTCCCCTGCCTTGCACCGCAGCTGCGAGCGCGGAGCGGGCACGGCGGTGGAAGCGCTGTGCCGTGAGGGGCCGCGCGATGTGGCTGAAGCCTGAGGAGGTGCTGCTGAAAAATGCCCTCAAGCTGTGGGTGCAGGAGCGCTCCAACCAGTACTTCGTGCTGCAGAGGCGGCGGGGCTATGGCGAGGAGGGCGGAGGCGGGCTGGCAGGTACTGCCCCCGTGGGGCCGGGGCAGGGCTGGAGCGGGAGGACGGGGGTCTGTCGGCGCCGGGACTCCCAGCCAGAGGGGCAGGAAGGGGACCCGCTCGAGTTCTGGAGCCCCGGACTTCCTGGGTTTCTCATGGGGCTCTTCTCGCCTTCCTTTCCCTGGGTAGCGCGGCTCCAGGGGCAGCAGAGTCCGGCGGGGACGGGCGCCCGGCAGGGTTGGCGCGGCTGGCGCTCTGCGTGCCCGGGTCACCGGGGAACTGTGGGCAGCACAGCCCAGCCTCGGCTCGGGCTGAAGCGCCTCTGCTCCCGCGGAGTCCGGCACGGCTCATGGGCAGCTTGGTGGAAGTGGACCCGTCTGAAGAAGGACTGATCTGTCTTGCTTTGGCAAGATGCTCATTTCCAAATCCCTTTTTCTGCATGCGTCTGGGGCTGCTTGAGATGAACTCCTGCTCAGGCATTTCGGATTGCTTGTTTTAAAAGCAAACATATGATTTGATGGGACTTGTCAGCAGTGCTGGGTCAGGAAAGTGACAGAGAGGTGGGACAGGAAATTGGCCATCGTATAATAAACTTTATTCCATGAGAACTTCAAGGTATGGAGCTGAGTTTCTATTTATAATTCTTGCCTGTTTGTATCATCAGGCACTGCAGGGGCCCCAGCTACTGCTGAGACCTCTGTGACGGTGGCAGCTATTCTGACGAGAACTGACTCCTTTATAGACTGGTGGCGTCTGTCATTGACCCTGTCAAGGAGAAATGCTACAGGGAACCAGCATAAAGTCATTCCTCAGTGGGATGTGGTTCTTGAGTGTTTTGCATTTCTGTAGCTTTTCTAGGCTCTCTCTAACTTGTGTCATCCTAAAGCAAGCTATGTTAAACATGAGGCATAATTGTCTTGTGGAAACACTTATCAATTTTACTGAACAAAACCACAAGGATCAAACTTCTGGCTGGTGAATTTCAGATATGGAAATGGCCCTTGCAGCTGGAGGTGGATCATTCTTCATTGGCATCTGAACCACTGGCAGGGCACGTGAAAATTGTGAAAGAAATCATCCCAAAATCCCAGTTTACTATGCATATCATAGTATTATAAGCAGATAGGTAATGTCAGGCCTTGGCTTAGAACCAAGGGTGATATATTGCAAGCTTGGAAGTCTTAGGGGGCCAGGCTTGGTGACCTGTTCTCTGCCTTGATATATTTGGAAGCCAAGGTAACCAAGTTGCTATGAAGGTTGACTTTCTGCATGATAAAATTAATTTAAGGACTGTGATTAAAGTGGAACAATGAAAACTGGAATAAGTTGTTCTTCTGAAAACCTCCTCATAGGCTTACAGCTGGGTAGACAGCTGGGGCCTCCAAGTGCCCTTTGGGTTTTGGTGAAGGTGAGGCTTCTGTAACTGCTCTCCTGTTCTTGGTGGCTGTTGACAGTGTGGGAAAAACACTTGGATGGGATAGTTGCTGTAGTGTGCTTTTTTTGATGTGGCATTGCACATTTTATTTCTGTAACTTTTCTCGTAAATTCTTACAGAATCTTCTGTGCAAGTTACGTTTTTTCCCTGGACAGAAGCAAAATGAGTGAGGTGTTCTTGAATTAAAATTGTGATTAAGAAAGATTAACAAAACAGTTGCATAAAAATGCAATTACATTTGTGTTTCCAGGTTTGGAAATATTCAATATTGAATATTTCCAAACCTCCTAGGTATAAGCCAGCATTGATATTGCTGCATGTCACTTGAGAAAATTAGCACTTCTTTAGGAAAAAGCAAAGCACAGCTGCTGGGTTATGAAATCATCCCAAAGGTACAATCCTGTTCTCCTGAAGAGCGTTTTACAGCTGGTGAGACAAGGCCCGAGGTGACTGGCAGCACTGAGGGACTGAGTTAGGAGTGAAAGAGGGAGGCAGCAGTGCAAGACTGAGTCATGAGGGAAGAGGGGGACAGTGCCTCAGGACAGGAGTGAAAACAAAGCTGGGTGGTGCTGCAGGGTTTGAATAGCACTAATGGGGACGTGACAAAGGATTCCCAAAAATACAGGAGTTCAGTTGGTAAGACAGGCTTTAAGGAGGGAGGTTTTGAGGAAGCAGCCAGTACCTGGAGAAAGGTACAGACAAAGGAGCAAAAGATAGATGTCAACAGAGGTGCTTACCTGGAGGAAGGCTGGGAATTCTGGTGCTGTCCTAGGAATAGAATGAAGTCTGCAGTTGGATTTGTTTGTATGACCCCTCTGGACTGACGGGGGCAGGACCAGTTTGTAGATGACACGGGGAGCTGTTGTGGCTTGTGTGCACACACACCACCCTTCTGAGTTTGGTTGTGTGGATGACTTGTGAACAGGTCCAGAAACACCTTGTGCTGGCTGTGCTCAGCCTTGCCTCCCTCCCTGCAGATATGTGCCTGCTTAGCTTTACACTTCATTCTCTGAGAGCTCCCCAAAGGATACAGATGCTGTAACCTGTCTGAGTGGTGCTCCATTGGGTGTTTCATCATACAGTGGGCTGTCCCAAAGTGTGTTGTCTGACAATGCAACTGTGTGACCGTGTCCTCTGGTTGTTCTGTCTCCTGTAGAGCCACTCTGGGAGAGCTGATCACGTTTTCCAGAGTGGATGGACAAGAATGGACAAGAATATAGTTGTAAATACATGTGCTGTAACTAAGGTCGGGTGAGATTAAGCATGCTGATCACAGAGCTCTAGCTTTGGTTCTAGTTTAGGAAGGACCTTGATTAGGAGATGGGTATGCTGGGAGTAGTGATGCAAATGAGTATTTGGTGTCATAAAATTCCAAGTTTTCACTGAAATTTGAACAAACCAATTGCTTATTTCCTGCTTCTGCTGTTTCAATTTGCCTCTTTCTGCTTGAGAAAGATAAGTAAAATGCAGCTGTGAGAGGAGAAAAACTTACCAGAGAAATGAATGTATGGTTGGAACTAGCCTTCCCTGTGCCATGCTCAGAGAGGTGGGGAAAACCTGTGATTCTCCCAAGTTCTGGATTTCCTGTGGCAGTTGTTGCCATCCCAAATCTGTCAAAGGCCCCTGCTGCTATTTCCACTGTTTAAAAGCTGTGGCTTGTTGGGTGCATGCAGGGGCTTGGGACAAGGGGAGACAGAGCTGGGCAGGGATGTGGCCTGTGGGGAAAATTTCCTTCTCTGACATCTGACAGAAGGAACAATGTTCAGGTATTAGCTGTGTCTGTTAAGAAGCATGTTTACATTTGGGGATGACAGGCGGAAAAAATTACCAGCATATGCTTCCCAGTTCCTGTCAGACAGCTTTTTAAAAACAAAAACAAAGAGGAGCTGTGATCTGCAGTACTTTTTTCTGTTCTTACCAAGTAGACCAATACTTACTTTTTTTCAGAGTTGCACTTGTAATTTTCCCTATTTCTAAGGATATCTTTCTTGCTGCATAGAGGCAAGGTTGGACACACACCTTAGTTTACGTTGAGTTACTGAGTTACTGTTTTTTTATCTGAGTCATAACCACTGACCATAATGCACTTGAATTATTGTAAATGGAGATTAAATATTTTGTCTCTGAAGGCTTAAACTGATGTGTTATTTGTCTGAATTGTCTTAGAACATTCCCATCTCAGCCCATGCTCAGTATTTCCTTAAGCTGGAATTTCTTAGTAATGAAATCAAGTTCACTTATAAAATAAAATTAAGCCAGAAAATAGTTCTGTGCTTAATTTGAGGGTGTGGGAAAAGGAGTATTATTCACAAGTTGGCATTCCTGTATTTTAAATCAAATACACAGAGATGTTGTCTTTTCATGGTTTATATTATTGAACGCTGGGGCTTCAGTCCTTTTTGTTTTTTAAAAATGGAACCAAAATGCTCTATAAAAGTATTTGCTGCTATAGAAAGAAGCTTTATCCTGTCACTGTAAAGAAATATTTACTGTTATGTTTCTCCCCTGATACTGCATCCTTGTCATGGTTTTGCATGGGAGACATTTAGGGAATGTACCGGAGAGGCCTTAGTGGAAGTTACAGAGCATCTGGTGAGTTAGGCTGGTAGTTTTGGTTCCAGTGGACCTGCATTTCTGGGCTTTCGATGTATTTTTTCTCCCTCTGTCCTGCTGGGGAGGGGGATGATGGAGCATCTTGGTGGGCACATGACATCCAGCCAGGGCCAACCTACTACAGCTCTCTATCACAAACCTGATTGTTTTGCAGTGTTTTTTTCTCTTTGGTTCTGCTCTGATTAGGCTGTGAATTCTTCAGATTGTAGAAGGGAGCAGTTTTTGCTGAAATGGAACTGGGTGTAGCTGCAGAATGTCACTTTCTGTAGTTGTTGCCACTCATGAAGAGCTTTTACAGTATTTTCCTGAAACTCTTTTTTTATGATGATATAAATAAACTAAAAGTGAGAACTCAGATGTAGACCAATATGCTGTTGTATTGGTCAATATGTAGACCATATATGCTTTTCAAAATCCTTGCTGCAATGGGGCTGCCCTGTGTGGTGCTAATAGAACATTTCTGTTTGTAAAGAACCGTTACATGCTTAAATATTTTGTGTTCCTTAACACTTTGAATGTAGCAAATCAGAAGTCTGTCTGATCCAGTTTTAATATAATTAATTATTGACCTCAAAGGCACTGTTATGCATTAGAGGAGAGACCAGGCCTGTGCTAACTTTGCTTCAAAAGAATAGTGCTCTTTTAAAGAAAAGACAGAAGCATGTTTTCTTTGTTTCTGATTTTTCATCAGTAAAGGGAAACTGATATTGTTTGCATTACACTAGTCCCACAAAGGATAGGAAGTAGTCAAATTGCTATAAATAAAGTGGATCCTTAGAAATAAAAAAGCTGTAACTGATGCTATTCAGGAGAAGAAAACAAAAATCTTGGGGATTGTGGTTTGAAAAGGGCCAAAAAAAAGCACCAATATTATTATTCTCTTGATGTACTTGGTGAAATAAATATAGAAGGACAAAGTGGTGTTGCCCTCAAATGTCAAAATGCTGGCCAGTTATTAACATGTACTGTCAGTTGGTATGTGCTCTAAATTGGTACAACTGAGAGCAAATTCAATGCTGATGTTTTGTGGCACATCTCTGAGCTAATATTGATATTTTTCTAACCAAGTCTTTTAGAGACATCTTGGGAATGACACATCTGTATTTCAAAGCTATTCTGAATCCTTGTCCTTTATTTTGGTTTCTAGGGTATTTTACCCTATTTACTGAAGTATCTAGGGTGTTTCCCACTAGTTTTACTCAGGCAGCTATGAAACTGAAAATGTTTTCTAAAATCAGAGCCTTTTTTCCATATAAATGTGCATCACTTTTCATAGATACAGCTGAAGTCATTCTCTGAGCAAAGAAGGAGGATTATTAGGTGGAATCCCCAGGAAAAACTCTAGTTTTAAGCAGAAATGAAAGTAGGGGACCCTCTGTAAGTTGTCCCTTGGTTCCCATTGGGAAAACAGAAATCCAAGGGAGTGCCTGGGGAGAAACACATGAGAACTTGAGGGTACAGCAACCCTGACCAATAATGCAGTATTCCGAACATTGGCAGCTTGTGGAGGACTTTCAGGACTGGGATGAGAAGATGAGTGAGCCTCTGCTTGTTCCTCACAGTTATGCCAGTGTCCATAGCCATGGAATTAGTTTGTACTGTGCTGAGGGGCTGTTTATTGCTTTAGGCTCAAACCTGTAGTCTGGATCCCATTCATGACTGGTGGCAATGCTGAGGTGATGGATACTCAGCTGGTACAGTTCATTGTGTCTAAAATCTGATGACCTTCCAAGGAGACAGGAGCTGTGATGGCATTCTGAGGAGTGCTGCTTTCTAGTGCACTGAGGTAACCACTGGCTCAAGCTAAGTTAGCCTTATAAATGGTGAATAATATCCTTGTACTGTATATTATAACAGAAAATGTTATTAGGAGATTTGTGAATGAAATAATACAATGTTTGCTGAATCAAAGCCATCTTTGAGATCAGCTCAGTGTCATGACTCATTCAGGAAGCAAAAGCTGCTTAAACAGACATAAATGTTGTTACTTATTCAATGTCTGTCTTCAGTCAGGAACTACAAAATAATTCTACTTTCCACAGCAATTTACAATCTGTTAATTGCAGACAAGACCAGGGATGTAATGTACCGTTCTGGTTGTGGGGTGTTTTTTGTTTTGTTTTGTTTTTCTTCATGTTGGTTTTGGGGTTTTTTTTGTGGTTTGTTGTAATTATTTACTTCCATGTTTTTGAGGAGAAGCAAAAGCATTTGAAACTTGAATAGCCACAGTGAGGTAGTCCCACAGGCTCTATGCTGAAAGTGTATCCTCAGGAAAACTATGCTCTGAGGATGAATGTCTAGACTTATAAATTCTGCTTTATTTTGTTTCCTCGTATTCTTTCACAATTTCTATATTTCAGAATTTGGGAGGGAATTAATGGAAAGAAAGTGAAACCTAAATCTAGTGCTTCTACAGAATATTAAAAACCAAAATAAAAAAAAATTCCGTTAAACAGGGACGGGTATTTAAAGACATAAAGGTTCTGTAAGGGCTATGTTAGTTTTGTATTCCAGCTCTCTACTGGCATTTATTGGGAATGCTTTGCCTCCATGATCTCAACACATTTCTGAAACAGACTGCAGCAGCTCTTTCAGTAATTGTGTCATGATTTTTTGGGTAATCTCATATCTTATTTTTCTGTTCTTCTGTAGCAGAATAAGAGCCCAGTGTGATTGCTTTGGTAACTTTGCTTCAATTGAATTTTCTGTTTCTGTGGCCATGTTAGAAGGGTGGAAACATAGGAAATGCAGGAAAGAAGCATAAGATCCTGTTGATTGTATTTTTGTTTCTGTTGCAATAAGAAAAGATTTTATGGTGCATCAGGAACCAAAAGTTTCAGTTGTTTCTTCAGTATTGATTTTTCTTCTTCTAGAATTTCCTGATTTTTAGATTTTAAAGGATCAGTTAAGATATCTGGGCTAATATCTTTATTACTGCACAGTGAGAGAGAATGATTTTGAGTCATTATGAAATGCACCCTCATTTTCCCAGCCAATGTTTTTGTCTTGGTTCTGGAGAGATGAAGTTTGTCTTTTTAGTGAAATTAGTATATTTTCATCTGAACTCTATTTAATGGGAGCTAATTTGGAGCTAATTCAATACTTAGGCAGAGAGGTGACAGCCAATTATGGTCTTGAAGGGCTCTTTCCTGTGCCTGGAAAACAGAACAACAATAAATGACTAATTAAGGGGTAGTTCAATTACTGGTTGTGCTCACTGAAGGCTGGGACTGCCTTGTTACATTTCTGGTTGTGCTCTGGTTTCACATACTGCATGGCTGTCACTTCCACAAGGGCCATCTCAAGAAATTTCTTCACCCTCATTTGTGCCTCGTGGCTGTTACTGGATCAAAATATCACATCCCAAAGAAGTTCTGCGGGGAATATTTTGTGTTCTTCTCAATTGTGCTTCTTATTTTCTCAGAGTTCATTGGTCCTTACTTGGGCAGCATCCCTGTTCCCCAAGAAACGAATCAGAGGGGAGTGTGTGTTTCAAAACTGGAGTTTCACTGTGCTGTGTACATTTTCTTGGACACAACAGGTCTCCTTGTGGGAACATTAGATGCAGTGTTGGACTCCACGTCGAAAGTCGCCCCGTTCCGCATCCTGCATCAGACCCCCGACTCCCAGGTCTACTGGTCCATCGCATGCGGTACGTACTGTGCTCTGGGAGCCAGCCGGGTCCACAGAGTGGAGAAGGAAGGTGCAAAGGATGGCATCCATTTTTGGCTTAATCCTCTCACATCCTTACTCATTCTCATGACCTCTAAATGGTTTAAAAGCATTTGCAAGCCTGAGCTTGACAGCAGAGTGTGGTTCCAGTTTTTCAGAACAGATCTATGGACTCTTCCTATTGCACCTTCTAATTGCCCGCTTTCTGCAGGAGTCCTTCAGGTACCAAAGCCTTTGGGCACTGTTACAGTGACCGAGGCACAATCTTTTCTTTTGTAAGGTGCAAGGATAACTTCACACAGTTCAGGATGGACTCCCAGGATCAGCTTATTCCAAAGTGTGCTGTAGGCAGGAATAACAGTAGATGCTTATCCTAATATTTTTGTTTACTTTGTCTCTGCATGTTAAAACATGCAGGTTCACAGTCATGGTCAGAGCTAAGTTCTTCCTTGTGTCTGTTGCTCTTGTAGTATAAGTCCTATCTCTTTCTCATGTTGTGTTATTAATCAGTATGGAATGGAAAAGTAAATACAGATTTGTTCTTGTAGCTTTAATTTAATGTAATTGCATATCACTTTAAAAGGGCAGCCTTAAAGAATTTGAACAGTTTGTGAATTGTCAATAAATAACATTTCAGGTCCACTTCTGAAGAAGTCAGACCTGGTGGCAGGCTATCAAAAAAGTACTTTAATATGTATGTTGGAAGTGTACTCTGGGGAATTCTACTGCCATCAGGTCAGGCCTTTGGAAAATACAAAGGGTAATCTTCATTTTAGGACTGAATTTATATAGATTTTGTGCTGCATATATATGCTTTACAACAGAAAGCTACATAATATAATTGTCCTAATTGTGTTAGATTGTTTATTCTATGAAAAAATTGAAGGGATGACACTTTGTTCCTGCTATTACATATTAAGGGTCTGAAACAGTGCTCCTAAACCCTTTAAACAATTACAGAAAAGTTTCATTATTTCTGGGTGACCTCTGTGCCTCTGATTCACATTGTGACTCAAATAATTGGCCTACATGTGTAGTCTGAGAAAAAGAATTACTTTTGCAATGTAATTACTGTGTTAATTACTCTTCATATAATTTAAGTGTTGCTGCAAATCCACCCAGTGTAATGCAGCCTGACTGTTTAACTATATTTAGAGCAATTTCTATTCATTCACAAGGCCACTTTAATTCTGTGAAGTCCATTGAATGTTGGTTAATTACTCTTTACAAAGTAAGCTGAGAAAAAAGCAATTGTTCAAGGTGTGTTCTTGCTTGAGGGTATCAACAGTATGTGATCACACTGCCTGCTTTGATTGGTGAGCATTCTTGTGGAGGATGAAGCTGCCAATTAATTTATATTCTAGAATGCCTTTATTCAAACCTATGTAAGTTCTTTCACTCTCCCTGACCCCAGCATCTGATGGGGAGTCACTGTCTTTAAAGCACTGACTCTGTTTTGAATTTGCCGAAACCCTGCGGTTTCACTCGTGGCATCTCAGTCCTTGCTGCCTCCCTGGTTCCAGTGATGTTTGCTTTACATCCTCACACGTGAAAGGGATTTTGCACAGCAGGCCTTAGTCTTGAAGTTCTGCTCTGGAAACTGTTGTGGGCCAGTGATCAAAGCTGAGGATATCAAAGGCACAGATTTAATTTCCTGCTGAGCCTCATGGGTTTGGTCTCACATTTCCCACATTCTGGCTTGTTAAACTGGGAGTGTTGCAGTGGTGCTGTGCTGTCCGTGTTGGAGAGGTGCTGCTTACAGGAAGGAACTGTCAGTCCAACTCAGGGTTCAGCACTGAGCCACATAATGTTGACAAAGCTGAGATGCTTTTGGATTTAATGGCCAGAAATAGAGCTGCATAGAGGACTTGAAAGATAAAAACACAGCAGCGCATATGTTTCATGCACACTGAATATGTTTTCAGTGCTCACAAGAGGTAACAAGAAATTTAAGACTTGTGATTTTGACTTGTGTATCTAAATTGCTCTGTGACTTGGGAATTTGCTAAGTATTCTCTTGATGAATAGTTTTGGTGAAATGATTGAAGCCTGTCCTAATTTAAAGTAATACTTTCTTTTTCAATAGGATCCAGCAGAGAAGAAATAACAGAACATTGGGAGTGGTTAGAACACAATGTTATGAAGACTTTATCAGTATTTGATTCAAATGAAGACATTACGAGCTTTGTCCAGGGCAAGATAAGAGTAAGTAACAGGCAGAATTGGGAAAGGCTAAGTATTCTTTTCCTTTAACTGTACACAAATAATATGTTCTCTGTAGAATATTCCAGGACAGCATTGTAATGCTGCCTATTCTGATTGAGTAATATGTGACTGTTCACTTTAACATGTGCCATTGTTCCTGTGTCTCTGCCCCACAACTAAGTAAGATTGTTGGACATAAACTCCACTTAGTAAATGACACATCAAATGCCTTTAGAGAGTGGTCTAAGACTTGATAAATTATTTCACAGTAATTTTAACAGTGCCTGGGAAGCATATGGTCTATTTTTTTTTCCTCTATATACGCTAAATATTTAGCCCAGGAACTCTTGGGATTAACTGAGGAAAATATGTCTGTTTCAGAAGAGGAGACACAGGAATGTGTGTCTTGCCTAAGCTGTGTTGGAGACTTGGTGGATGAGTCTGAAACAGCACATTTTATTTGTGACCTATGATTTGATCCTCAGACTCTTCTTCCCCTTCTAAAGCTTACTCTCCTGTTGGGAGAGCAGGAACTGTGCTGTGTGCGTGCAGGTGCATATATGACAACCACTCATATGGACACATGCATAAAGTAATGTGATTTTTTGTTGTAGGGTTTGATTGCTGAAGAGGGAAAATATTCTTTTGTAAGAGAAGATGATCCTGAGAAGTTTCGTGAAGGTCTTATGAAGTTTGAGAAGTGTTTTGGATTACCAGAGCAGGAGAAGTTGATTACCTACTACTCGTGCAGTTACTGGAAGGGCAGAGTGCCCTGTCAAGGATGGCTGTACCTTAGTACCAACTTCCTTAGCTTCTACTCGTTTTTGCTTGGAGCAGAAAGTAAGTAAGCCTTGATGCTGAGCTGTGTCCCTTCATGCTTCACTGCTCATCTTTCAGATTAGGAGGAATTCTTCCTGTGTGTTAAGGGAGCTATTTTGCCATGTGAGCAGATGTCAACAGAGATGAGCAGAAACTGCCAACATAATTTATGGAAATGCATACATTTGTGTAACATACTACTCGATATCCATTATTATGCTTCCTTAATTCAAGCTTCAGAGAGAAGGCAGACTTCCAGAAGTTGACTGTGCTAAAAGTTGTCCATCATCTTTAGTTCATGTTGCAATATTAACTCTATGAGGATTACAGTTATTTCTTCACACACAGGCTTAATATTTCACATGGGTGCACTACACACTGGTGATAACTGCACATAACTCTTTTTTTCCCTGTGTAACATTAGTTTTAAATGCCCAAACAAATGTCTCTAATAGTGTGTACTATTACTGTGTTTATGTGAAAAATGGAAAACATACAGAAAATAGGATCCTTTCAAAGCTGATTTTGATCTCTATTGAGACGTGCCATAGCTAAAGGGCACAGTTCCTCTACATGCCAATACATGATGGATTTATTATAAGAAGCCCTGTTGGTGACCTGTTGAAGGGGGTTGGCTTGTATGATGATGTTTGTTTGGTGTTTGCAGTTTCACGTAAGAGCACGGAAAAGGTGATGTAAACTTGTGTTGTCATGCATGGTCTGTGTTTTAATGAAGTTCTTCTAATTAATTTCTTTCTAATGAAATTCTATTAAGTTCTTTCTAATGGAATTATTTTTAGGAAATATGAAGAGAATGCATTTTCTGCTTATTAGTTTGTAGTCCTTTCCAAGTGTGTTATCATTTGACTATGTTGTTTAATTATACTTTATTAGAGCTGCTACTACTGCATTTCTTTTTAATACAGGCAGATATTGAGAACCCACTCACATGTCCTTACCTTTTTATTTTCAGTAAAACTTATTATCTCCTGGGATGAAATATCAAAACTTGAGAAAACTTCCAATGTGATTCTGACAGAGAGCATTCATGTGTGCTGCCATGGGGAAGATCATTATTTTTCCATGTTTTTGCATATTAGTGAAACATTCCTTCTCATGGAGCAGTTGGCAAACTATGCAGTTAGAAGACTTTTTGACAAGGAGACATTTGAGAATGATCCAGTCCTTCACGACCCTCTGCAGATCACCAAGAGGTAATGCATTGCTTATAGTTTATCTGTTCTGGGGCTAGTATTTGTTTTGGCAAAAGAGGAAGAGAATCCTTGTCTCAAGGAGATTGTAAATATTAGCAAAGCTGTTATTTTCTTAACCGAGTGTCTCATTAAAATGTTGGACCAAAGCCTTGCAAGGCATTGTAATTTGTTGTTACTTGTCAGGATCCAAAGTCTGTATGAAGGCGGGAGGTGATCAAATCTTCAGTGCTGGTCTTCCATCTAAAAGGTTTATATTACTTTGAATTTTGAAAAGGTGTTCTTGCAGCATTTAGGATTAGAAAATTCAGATTAGAGCTACAGTGTCTCTAGAGATACCTGATAAGGAAGGATAAGGTGGGGAAGAAATAATTTAATAGACGTGTGTAAATGATAACTGCATGAGTTATATGATAAATGATAACTGATGGGTGCATGGCTTACCTGAGGTACAGCATTATTTTGGGTGGTGGGAAAGACATGAATACCAGTAACTTAATGGTTAAGGTCCTTCCTTTTCCTTTGATTCCTCAGTTTGGTAGCAATGCTGGAGAAGGATGCTGTTCTACAACCAAAATACTGTATCTGGCTGCAGTTATCTGTGAAAAATTAGCTCCTGGCAGATGTTTACAACATGTGCTACATTTCTAGCTAATTAACCCTCTGTCAAGCCAAAACTTGTTCTAGTTTTAAATGGATTATTCTGGTGTGTGGGGAAACAGAGCAAATAATGCTATTAGTATCTTTTCTGCACTACCTGTAGGCCCTGTCATGCTCTACTGTGTAAGAACATTATTGAATCTGGTCTTGTTAGTGATATATTTAAATATTTTGTTAAGTGGATGTACAGGTAGGTGTGGTCCTACCCTTTGTTGCCTCTTCAAGAAAAACATTGAACCCTCCAATTTGACGCTATAGATTATGGGAGAGGAGAGCATGATATTTTACTGTCTTTTCCCAAGATATTTTTGACTTTTGTATTTGCAAAGACATTTAAAACTTAATTAATTTTTCTTTTCTCTTTCCTACCAATGTGTTATGTTTTTAATCCAGAGGCCTGGAGAGCCATGCCCACAGTAAGCATTTTAGTGCATTCTTCAGGCTACCTAAAGAAGAGTCCTTGAAGGAAGTTCATGAGTGCTTCTTATGGGTTCCTTTCAGTCATTATAACACCCATGGGAAAATGTGCATTTCAGAAAACTACATCTGCTTTGCTAGCCAGGATGGCAGCCTGTGCAGTGTAATCATTCCACTGAGAGAGGTAATGCAAACTACAAATCAGACTCACTTATACCAGCAGTTTTGCACTTGTGTAACTTTAGCACTTGCTAAACTACCAGTTTAGCAGATTTTCATTAGGATCTCCTTATTTTATGTGATGTCAGGTATTTCCCCCTACCCTGGATACTACATGTAGGAATTCTGTTTGTAGGTTTTTGAAACTGCTTTCATGTTTCAGACTTGTTTCTCTGTCTTCTTTCCCTTTTCTATTTACTCTGATTTCTGTAGCTTGGCACAGAATCCAAATTTTTTAATACGTTTTTTTTTATTAAAGGAAAAAGCTTTTTCTTAGTACTTGTAGGCGAGTTAAGGAGACAGTCTCAAGGTAAGAAGCATTGTAGTGGGTAGAGGACTTTGAAGACCAGTAATCATGCTGTTGTGTTTCTTAGCTCAGTAGTGCAGTTTTTTGCAGCAGTTGAGCAGTGCTGTCTGTTCAAAAGTCTAGCGAAATCCAGTTGTTGAGCAAGTAGCAATGCCATTACAGCTGATAATCTCAACAGACTATAAGGACAGAATAAAGACCATATAGCAAAGGGCACAGCTTTGGAATTTCAATTGAGTACTATAGCATACTGCAGAATAACTTCTGGGGAAAAAAACAACCAGCCCTCTTAATTTCTGTCTTGACTTCATGTGATCTGGGACATTGCCACATTTCAGTTGTCCAGTGTTAAAAGCTTTTCATCAACACCAGACACATTTTACAATAGCTTACATATAAGCCAGGTTCTATAATTGCTCTGTAATTGCTTTACATGCTCTGTGTACACACTAACATAAGACACCTGACATAGAGGGTGAGCTGTACTTATCTCAGCAGTACACTTGGTGTTCCCCACCTACATAAAGCAATTTATTTGATTACCTCTAAATAGTGCTGCAAACAATAGAGACTTCCATAACATAAGAGGCTGTGTTAAAGGAGCTGGCTATAAATTTATTCTTGTGGACTGTCAGACCCTCACTATTCGTTCTGCAGGACTGCAGTTATCTCATTTCAGTGGTCTTTCCTTCTTTACCTATAACAATGTGCTCAGTGGTTTTCCATTCTTTACCTTTAACAACACGAATACATCAGCAATGCCAGCCAGTCTAGATTCTCATGATTGTCACACTTGAACTTGCATGATTAAACTGTTTTAACTGCTCTAGTCTGTAATTGTTCCATCATGGCAATTAAAGTCAGTTCTAGCTGTCATGTGTTATGACAGCTGTTTTGACAGGGTATTCTCAGTGGAAATTCAGTCTTGTAAAACTTGTTTCATTTGATTACTTACAAAAGTCATGTTTTCTCTGCTTTTGGATGGTAAGAAAAAAAGCAACTGCTTCAGTGAGTAGAAGGAGACAAGGTTTTCAAATAAGCTGAGCACTCACAGCTGAGAAAACCTTTTTGATGATTTCTGGTACTCTTAAAAATCTATTGCATAAGACTTAGTGCCTTTTGCTAAAATAGCTACAGGCAGTTGAGCTTTCAACTTGTGACTTGTGTTACCTAGTCTGCTTGTGTGCTTCATACACTGTTTCATTTACATATGTATATTCTTAACAGGTTGTCTCTTTCATAAGTAAGCAGGTAAAATTCCTTGCTTAATTTATGTGTCCTTGGTTCCACAGGTCACAGGGGTGGATACAGCAGATCCAGCCAACAGAGGAGTTAGCATTAGTACCAAAGGGAAAACAGCTTTTCGTTTCACAGAGGTGAGAGATTTTGGACTGCTTGTGGCAAAGCTCCGAATGAAATGCAATGCAACTGCAAGTCCACAACACATCATGAGTACTGAGGTAACTGCTCTGGCAATTCTAATTTCTTAGAATTTGTTCATAGGAATAAGTCACGAACCTCTGGTTTTAAGATTTAGAAAAATAAATAACTCAGCCCATGTGAAAGAGAATGAGTTGGACAATGGTGCTACTGTGAATGCATTTCTGTTTGGGTTCCTTTACCTTGTTTTTCATCAGGTTTTGAAAAACAACTCCAGCTGTAATGCTGGTTTTTAAGTGCTCTCAGGTTTTCTATATAGTTCACTGTATGAATGGGTTTTTTTGTGGTGATGGATGGTCAGACCTCCTTATCCTCCTATTCTCAGTTCTCATTATGAATATTTGTGCTTTCATAATTTAGTTTTTTTGCTTGAGAGATGGCTTTTTCCCCCAAGTGCAGCCTCCTGAAAGCCCTGTGCAGAGCAGGGACTGCTGTTTATCATTTATTTAGAAGTCTGTATCTGGCACCTGTAACTTAATATAATGAGCAATAATGGTCTGGTATCAGTGCTGCTTCTTGGAGGATTGTTTGTTATATACAAGTACCACTGTTAAATTTTTTTCAAGGTTGCCACTGGTTCTGCCACTGACAGTCCAAAGGATTTTGGTGCAGGACCATCAAAGACGGGCCAGAGAGATAACAGCAAAACTGTCAGTACAGAAGCACTTATGACTGTCTACCATCCTCAGGATGCTGAGAACCTTGACTCTAAAATGGTAAGGGATAAAATGGCTAACAGTTTTTGGAATTGAATTGGAAAGGACTGAAGTATATCAAAATGAATTCCAGCCAGGCTGCTGATTTCCTTGGGGGCTTTGCCGGTCTTCTTTCATCTGCATTTTCTGTATTTGGAGTCCACAGGGTGCTTCTTCATAGCTCCATTCAATTTTCTGCTCATCTTGTTTAATAACGATAGTCTTATCTTCATGGAGTTAGTTTCTCCTGCTCTTCTACCCCTCAGGGAAGAGTTTGTTTTATGACGGGGAACATGTTGCATTTCTGTCTGAATTTTCAAGATACAAAGTCACTACAAACTCTCTGGGAGCAAGGAGAATGTTCTAAGAAATTGATTTAACTTCCTCCTTGTTGCCTTCTTCTGCAGCACTGTCTAACAAAGTTAGGATCTGAAGAATATTTATATAGTTGTTTTTGCAGCAGATCATCCAATTTTTGCTTTTCCATAGTATGTGAAAGAAGACAGGTTTTATTTCAAAATAAGTCTTTCAGCAGAACTGAGTAAATTAAGATATGAAATTTTTTATATTGGAAATACCAGACAACAAATACCCTTTGGGCAGGACAAAAGGGAGTCCAGATTTTTAGATCCTGCTTTTTATAGTATGTTGAACAGAAGTGATTTTCTTTTCAGTACCTTTAATTGCTTTAACAATGTTAAATCTTAGTGCTGCATGCACAGAAATTGTAGCAGTGACATTCACCCTGTCTCAGCCCTGGAGCATCACATGAGCTGGAGCACCCCATCAACAATTGCTTTGCTTCAGAGAAATGTCTGTTTGACCTTCCTGTGCTGTGGCAGTTGTTGGTTTCTGTCAGATGGGATACTGGATTAGATCTACCTTCTGTCTCATCTTGTATAAACATACTTTAAAGAACAGTAGGTCATGTATGAGATGTCATTTTATGCTAAATTTGTGCTCTGCATAGGCTGGATTTTGCTCTGATTTGCTTCAGCACTCATTTCACACATCAATACGGATGCCAACGCTGCAGTTTCCAGTTTATATGAATATAACTGGGAGCAAAATTTATTTTTACTCTCTGAAACCTGAGGAGAATCTACCAGTATACTTAATGCTTGTTATCTTCTGCTTTTGGTAGTTGAAAGAAAAAATGAAGGAACAGTCGTGGAACATCCTGTTTGCGGAACGGGGCCATGGGGTCAGTATGTTTCGAACAAAGAAGACTCGAGACCTAGTTGTAAGAGGCATCCCAGAGGCATTAAGAGGAGAACTCTGGCTGCTCTTCTCAGGTATTGCATAACAAGTATAATTGGTTCATTTTGGGAGTCATCATTGGCAATTTTTCATTGTTGAATGCTTCCATTAATTTCAGTAGAATTACCCTGACACATTACTTCAGTAATATCTGGAAATATATGAGGTGCCTCAATAGTCACTAGAATTTTTATACAAATTGCAAACAATCAAATTACTGCTTTACTGTTGCTCTCTGATACCATGCAATGCAATGTATTGGCAGGTGCTGTAAATGATATGGCATCCAACCCTGGTTATTACACTGAGCTGGTGGAAAAGTCCTTAGGAACGTGCACTTTGGCTACTGATGAAATTGAGCGAGATTTACGTCGCTCCTTACCTGAGCATCCTGCGTTTCAAAGTGACACAGGAATTTCTGCCCTCAGGAGAGTTCTTACAGCTTATGCCTTCAGGAATCCACAAATTGGATATTGTCAGGTATACCAGTTTTGAGAGTCTTAGTGTTAGTTGTTGAAATATTAGCTCATGATGGTTGTGTAGTAGCACCTCATAAAATCTGTCACAGAAATGTGGAATAGTTTCTTGCTTAGTGGTTCACTTACTTTGCTTATTTCATGCCATTGTGTAAAATTAGTTTTTACATTGTACTTGGATTAGTTTATAAATGCTGTCATGTCCACTTCATATATGAATTTGCATTCCAACAAGTCATATAGCACTTAAAATTATTTTTACGTACTTTAGATACTGTGTTCTGTATTTAATAACGTAGAAGTAAAACTCTTGTCCTGGATGTAGCTGTAAGTTATCCCAGCACTTTAAAAATGTGCTGTAAAGTGCGTTCAGAAATACAAATTCTAAGAAATAATACCAGTTGTGTTTTCGTCATCTTTTCTTTTAAATGTTTCCTTTCCTGTTTGAATGTTGCAGGCAATGAATATTCTGACATCAGTGCTTCTGCTGTATGCTAAAGAGGAGGAGGCATTCTGGCTTTTAGTTGCTGTGTGTGAAAGGATGCTCCCCGATTATTTCAATCGCCGAATCATTGGTAACATCCATCTGCTTTTTTATCTATCTTGAATTGAATGTCTACCTATATTGAATGGCAATGGTTATTCATTAAGAGCAAATGTAAGGAATGAGCTGAAGACTGACCAGTGGAGAGAAACCATTGCATTTGTTTTGGTATTGTGGAATAGAAAATGGAGAACATCCCATGACGCTCCTGAAATAGGCATGGATGTGATTTTCAGATATTGTCAGTATTCTAGGCATAACTATTCAGGAAATAGTTAGACTATTATACTGTTCCTTTGGAATTATAACTGCAATTCATACTATTTATTTGAAACTCAGCCAGTTTAGATAAAGGAAAAGGAGTTACTTCAGGTCCGGACTTGGACTTTGATCTCATATGCAGTTCTTACAGGTGTGTATGTAAGAAGAAAATGGGGTGTGAAGTTTTTCTCTCATTGCAGAGGGAGGATATTGGCTGTCAGGAGAGTCACTGGAAGCAGCCATGTACTTACCAAAGTGCCAGCACACTTCGAGCATGCCCAAGGCTCTGGCCCCAGGCATGGAGAACACAGCTTCCAGCATGGGAGAAGGAGCCAATGGTTCCATGCAGCTGGGCCTGTGTGTGCTTGTACAACAAAGCTGCACTAGGACGGCAACTTTGCTTCTGGCTGGTGCTCTGAGAAGTGTGCTTCTCTGTGTTAAGATTTGGGTGGTGGTTTTGTTATCCTTTCCCTGCAGGTGCCTTGGTAGATCAGGCAGTGTTTGAAGAGCTCATCAGGGTTCACCTGCCTCAGTTGACAGACCACATGACGGACATGACTTTTTTCTCCTCGGTCTCTCTCTCCTGGTTCCTTACCCTTTTTATCAGTGTGCTGCCAATTGAAAGTGCAGTCAATGTGGTGGACTGTTTCTTCTATGATGGAATAAAGGCAATCTTGCAGCTGGGCCTTGCAGTGCTGGAATACAACATGGAGAAGTTGCTCACTTGTAAAGATGATGCAGAAGCAGTCACTGTTCTTAACAGGTATCAGTATAACTGTTACTCTTTCAGGCTCCATAGCAGCTGCTATAGTTGCATGTAGATAAGTTCTTCTGAGGTAGCTGAGAAGACATCTAGCCAAGACTTCCAAAGGCTTCATAGGAATTAGTGCTCATTTCAGGCTGAAATTCTGGAAGAGGTGGCTGGAAAGTGGGCCTGGGTCCTCTGAACATCCCATCCTATATTCAAGTTCTACTAAAACCATAGCTATTTTGTGAATTTTAAAGAAAGAGCAATGTGCTTTTAACCTTGAATTTGTTTCATGTATAGAAAGCAGATTGCCTTGATGAGAATATCTAAAGCACATTATGACTGTTCCAGACATCAGTTCAGGCATCAACTTACAGTAGCAAGTTCTTGTAGTTTAGGCTGCTGAATCCTCTGCTGTTAATGGTTTAAAACAGAAATAAGACCAAAAAAATGTGATGAGCTCATCAGTCACGATGAGATGTTTGTTCTATGTTAGCAACATGAAGTGTGCTTTAAACTGACGTACTGCAAACAAAACTTGTACAGTTTTTTCTTCACTAACTAAATTCTCTTGTTGATGCTGTGGTTGTGTATCACGGAATATTAGAACAGCAGAATTACTGTGCTATAGCAGTTAATATGACTGTTAAGAACTGATAATAAGAATTTCTGTTTAGTGAGGCTTTTACATGTTGCATGTTTGAATGGGGTAGGAGCTACAGAATTATTGAAGAAAATGTAGTTTTTGTTATGAGACCATGCAGTCTGGTGTTTATTGTAAAATCTGGCTTCCCCACTGGATCTATTTAGGCTGGTTATGTGGGTGAGATAAGCAGTACAGATCATGCATGTCTTTGTCTTATACATCTGGGGGAATTAAGATTGTCTTGTTCACAGTTCAGGACAAGCCTTTGTCACAGTTAGTACAACCTTGCTATATGGATTAGAAAACCAGGGGAATGCCAAGTGGAAGAGACCTTGGAAAGAGTCTAGTTTGACTTCCCACTCAGAAGGGGATTGCTGCTAGCACTAGATCACATAAGCTCAGTCCTAAAAACTCCCAAGGCTAGAGGTTCTACAACCTTCTCTGGGTGGGCAGTTCCAATGTTTGTGTATCTTTGTTACTATTATATCACATTTGTGCTACTGACTCTGATATTCTTTGTTTTTTCCCATTCTCTGCACATTTTTTCTTCAGTAGATGCCAATGTTATTGTTTTATTGTGATAAACTGGTTCCTGCTGATTTCTCATGTGTTTGCTTTGTGCAGATTTTTTGACAGTGTCACTAACAAAGACAGTCCTTTACCTCCAGCTGTGCAGCAGGGCTCCAACCTCAGTGATACAAAGAGTGACCATCCAAAAGTGGACATCACTGATCTGATCCGAGAGTCAAATGAAGTATGTGTTCTTGTGGGCATGTTTTTGCATCCCATGCAGTGTGAATGTTTCATGGGTCACTTTGAAACAGTGCATTGTACAAACTAGGGTAGAAAATCTGTCTGGATTGGTAGAAATTTGGCTCTGTACTTTGTTGAGCCTCACTGAAAACCTTAGAAGTTATGGGATAGGTTTGCTTTTCTGTTGTTTTGGGTTTTTAACTGCTGGGAAGGTGCTTTCTAGTCTGTCCTGAGTGGAGTTCCCAAGATTCATTGCAGGTCATGTATTACCATCCCTCATTCATATTATTAGTATGTTAACTAAATGACAAAATATAGCAGAAACAGCCTTTGTGTTACACAAATTTGAGACTGATTACTGCACATTGCAGATACTGCTAACTTTTGACATAACAATGCATATGGGAAGCTGTGTACTTGAATAGTTTATGGTATGGGTTAAATGGCCTCTAGAGATGTATTGGGTGAGGAAGACCAGCTATGCTCTTTAAGTACTTTCTTTCAATTTGCAAGTTTACTTTCTGCAATGTTAAGCTTTGGAGCTCTGCACTGGGGAGGAAATCTAGTTTCTCCTTTTTTGTCCCCAGATTTCCATGAGACATTTTTTTCCCTTGCCATGATCTGAATCAGAGTATTGATCTATTTGTAGGTAGGTTTCTGCTCAGCCCACCAGAAGTGAAAGGCAAGCTGAGAGAAAATATGTTCACATTTTGCTCTTTCTGTTAACTGCTTTCTTTTATCTGTGTGATACTTATTTGTTTTCTGATTCACAGTCATGTTTTTGGTAAAAAAATCCACAGTGCATCTCTTTTGAAAAAGTAGCCTGACCTTGACTCAGAAAAGATTAACTAAATGTAATTTGTACAATTTAGAAAATGTCTTTGATTTTTTTTTCTAAGAAGAGGATGCTACTTTTAATGGGGTGACACAGTGTCAAGAATCAGAAACTCAGTTTCTCATGGAACTGTCTCTATAGCACTGGGCTAATCATACAAAAGTCTGTTCTGCTATAGTATTTTTTTAAAAGAATGTTATACTGAAGAATCATGTTTGGAAAACCCTGTAAGATTCTTGAAAAAAAGTTGAGAGTTCAAAGGGAGGATGAATACTTGAACAGAGATAGTAAATAATGAAGTGCTATATATTGCATTCAGAAGTGTAAGTTGAAGCTTTCACAGAGATGGAATCATGACTGAAAAACAAAAACTCACTTTCTTCTGCAGGGGATGGCATCAAATCAGTAGTGTCGGATATGGCTTTTGAACATTGTCTTGGGCAGATCTTTGAACCTGAATCTTCCACTTCCAAGGTGACAGCCCTGTTCTTAGGCCCATATCCCAGTTTCTATCTCACAGCCCCTTTTTCTTAGGCAAATTCAGTTTCAAATTCAAGTCTTCGGTTGAAACTGAGTTTCTTTCGTGCTGGCAAGTGTCTCATATTTGAGAGCTGCTCATACAAAGTAAGAGTCAATTTCCTGCTTTTTATTTTGACCAGACAGTTAATTTCAACACAGTTGTGGTCTGGTGAAGGGTTTTATTGTCATACCACTGTGGAAATAAACTAAAACAAATTTGAAATGGGAAGATTGCTGCAATGGAGAGTTGTCATTCTGCAAATAGGTTACAAATGATGAAGAAGTAAACAGAGATACTCTCTGTGACATTGTTGTTTATACAGGTGTTCACGAGAGAAATGAGTTTAAGTGAATTTTAAAATGTAGTTCAGTTTAATTCCTTTAACTCATGCACAAATGCAGATTCTTTGGCAGTATAATCAGGCATGAAGAAGTCATGTTTACCTAGAGAATGGAAGACTGTATAACATTTTATCACATTAATTCATATTTTCATGATATATTGTATGATATTCTTACTAAGGCCATTGCCCAATACCAGTGCTCAGAAGCCAGACCAGTGAATGAGTTACAATTCAGAGATGCAATTTCTCTCTGCTTCCACTTTGTTTCAAACCAGAGGGATGCTGGTAGCGGTCTCCACAGGAACACAGAAATACAGTTCTGGAAGAAAACTCAACAGCTTATCCAGTTCAGCTTCCTGTCCAGCATCCACCCAGATCATCCTTTAAAAAGTCTAGTGTTGTTAAAACAGTTCCACAAAAGAAAAATTGGTTCTTTATCACTCATTTGTTCTCAGAGTTTGTTATTAGAAGCAGTTTTGCCCTTGGTGCATGGTGGTCATGGTTAGGCCATGTCTTCCTGATTGCCTGTGCTGCTGAAAAGTGTCAAAAAACTTACAAAAGAGAAGTTGAATCTACTGAATTTCCTCATAAAAGGAAATTTAATCTATTTGACATGGTCTTGATAAAGAATGTTGTCCTGTTTTGATCAACTAGTTTCTGTTTAGATTTTAATTGTTTAATAATTTGTTCCATGATTTCTCTGGTAATTTGTTTCTAGTTCTTGCCTCCTATCCCACTTTTCCTTAAAGATAAATGTATTTATTTACTCCAGTGCTCGGACACCTTTCATGTCCTTCAGAAATTACAGAGGTAGCCAGGAATGATTCAGAAATTAATTAGCTGATTTCTTAATTTCACTAGAGTGAACTTCAATCCCTGAAAACATGCACATCTTAGACTTTGCTGCCTTACAGTAGTAGTCACCATGTGATAACAGAGCTGGGTATAGAGCCAACACACACTAAAATCCCTTCCTTTATCTTCCCACACAGAGAACTACTCCAGTTTCTTCTTTCTCCATCGCTCCCTGAAACACTTTTAAACACCCTTTTAAAAGTTACGCTGGTTAAGGAGAATGTTAGTGCTCTAATAAATTATTTTTTCCTCAGAGTTTCTGTGATCTTCCTTTGTGTGCACATCTATATTGTGCTTAGATGCAAGAGAGACAAAGGTACTTGTTTAGATGTGTCTCCCAACAGCTGATTGCATGGAGTGGTGCTTTTCTCCTTAGCGATACGGTGATATTCGCTATGAGGACGTTGAGAGCTTGCGCTGCAGGAACAGGCTTTATGTGATCCAGACCTTGGAAGCTACGACCAAGCAGAATGTGGTGAGTGACTGGGAAGAGTTTCAGCCTTCTCCCTGATAAAATTCATTCCCTTTTGGAAGGTTCTGAGAAGAGCTGCAGTTTCCAGGCTAAATATATGATTTTATACTGAACTCCCTCATGTCTGCAGGGTGTTTGTTAACTGACGCTTGGCCTGTGATGTTTTCAGGCTGTAAATCACAGCATGACCTTCTGCTCTCGTTACAAGTAGCACCATTGCCAACCACTTCAAAAGGCTGGCACATCTCTCACACTCTGTGTGGATTGGAACAGGCTGACCTATATTTCTATCTGCTGATGTTAATACTGTTCTCTTAGAGGCATGGAGCACCATGCAGTAAAACAATTACACACCTGCATTTTTACTCTGGGAAGCAGCACCGAAGAGGTTATTGTAGTGCATTCAACAGGGGTTGCTTTTTGTCTGTGTTGTGTGTGAATGTCTGGTAATGTGGCAGCTCTCCATCTACCTATCTCATCCTTTCAATTCAGACTGCTCAATGAAGGTAGAGATTGTGAGGAGCTTCCTTTGTTTGCCTGTTTTCTTCAGTGGCTCATTTCCAATACCTGATGATAATACTAGTCTGTCCACCACCTAGTGCTTCTTTCTCTAGTAAATGTGGCTTGTAGCAACAGAAACTAAATGCTGGTGGTTATGCTAAGATGGTATTGTTGTTTTAATTTTACAAAACATATATATTGTGAAGTTGGAAGCTGGTCTTATAGCAAACTTTGTTTTTTAAACGCTGTGAACAATTTTTTTTTAATTTAAAAAATGAGGATTCAGCTTCACTGTTGAGAGCTGAACATGTATTTGCCCATTTAAAGGAAGCTGTATGTTATGTTGTTATAAATAATTGAATGTTATCTCCTGGGTTTAATAGTGTAGGTTCCATGTATGTTAGTAATGTGACTAGCCTTAAGCTTTTCTTTTTTTTTTTTTTTTGAGAAATTATTTATTTTAATCTATAATCTTCTGATTACTTTTTAAAATAAAGTGCTATTCTTACTTCTAATTGTAACATGCCAAAACCTGGAATATGCAAACAATGTCTCTTAATGTAATGTTAAGTCTCCCATAATGTTATTCCAAAGAGGGAAGACACATTAATTAATTTTTTCTTGACTTTGTTTCAGCTACGTGTTGTGTCTCAAGAAGTAAAATTCAGTCCTAGTGATCTTGAAGAGCTTTATGAATTATTCAAGGTAATGTGCCATTTTCCTCACTTACCAAACAGCTATCTTAACAGTAGACTTCAAAATGGTTTTAGTAAATAAAGTTTGGACTCAATATATATTTTACATGCCAGCTGTACTACTGATTATATAGTTAACTCCTCACATCTTTCCCCCAGAGAGACTTGTTGTTTCCTGAAACCTAATGTTTCATCTTTGCTTTGCAGAAGGAACATTTTCTTTCCTGTTACTGGAGTGTAAATAGTCCTGTCCTGCAACATCATGATGCCAGCCTGCCCTACCTTGACCAGTACCGGATTGATTGCCAACAGTTCAGGGTTCTCTGCCATCTCCTGAGCCCCTGGTCACACTGTGCAAACAGAGACTCTCTGGCTCTCTGGACATTCCGACTGATGGATGAGAGTTCCAACTGCCTTATAAACTTCAAACAATTTGCCTGTGTTCTTGGTATGGCAACAAAACATATGTGAGCACATTCTCGAGGCTCCTGGGAGTAGTCCTGGGGTGTATCACCTTCCATACTCTATACAAAAAGCTAAGGAGATTTTGTCTCTTAACACAGGGTCAAATAGTGTGATTTTTATTACAGACAGAATAATTTCCTCTTGGAGATTAAATTTAAATATGGCTTGGCCATCAAAATATACACAAATGAAGAATGGTCTGATCTCATTGCACAGCCTGTTTGGTTTATGATAAATATTGTGCAGGATGACCAATGCCTTATTCCTATGGGAAACTGAAAGTTTTCTTGGCTCACTGCTCTGTTCCTTTCATCTTGTTTTCAAAGTGGTATGTTCAGGAAACAAAAATTTAAGGGAAATGCTGAGACATTAGTGCTGTATTTCTTTTGGTGCTATGGTTTTATTTTAGTAAGTCATGGACATTATTAGTGTTCTTTCATCAGTGTAGGCTAATCCCAGACTCAGCCACAGGTGATAGTGCTTTCTTTAAACTTCATATCTAATTATACTCCCTGTAAGGTCGGGCATGTGTCCAGTTCCAACCTCCCTGTGTTGTATTTGTTTAAGTTAAGAGGGTGTTTTAAAGTTTGGTCCAGTTGAATAGACTGTCCTTTCCCCTACAGATACGATGTATAATGGAAGCTTCACTGACAAACTCAAGTTTCTTTTTAAGTTGCACATCCCTCCAGGTAAGTGAGAAACAGTGGCATTTGGGGAGAGCTGTCTTTGGTTTTTGTCATCGGTATCACTGCTTTGGTAATGCCTGGGCACCATGAACCTACTTTATTTAATCATTTATTGCAGCTTTTACTGAAGTAGAATCTCTAAGCCCTTCCAAAGGGGATGATCTTTCAAAAGAAGAACTGATCCACTTCAGCCAACTCAGTGGTAAGCTCCAGAGTGTGAGGTTTTGCCTGCAGAATACTAGAAGGAATCTATTAATTATCCTGTGAAAAATGGGGATATTTACTAGTTTACTAGTTTCTTCTGAGAACTAGTAAGTCCAGTAAATCATATCCCTGTTAACAGAATCCCTTGTGAAGATCTTCTGTAGGTAGTTACAATTTAATAAAGTTGTGCAGAATTTGTGGATAGCTCATCTGATGCTTGAATTCAAAGGCCCGTGGGTGTTTACATGGAAATAGGGGAGTGTATTTGGTTGGCATTTGTCAGCATTGTGGGCAGCCTGTTGCAGTGTTGAAGTGATGGCTGTTTCATTTTTGCATCCTGGGCATGAAGGAATGATATTTTCTGCCTCAAGAATTAAAATACCAAATCCAAACTTACTTTGAGGTGCATAAGCATTTCAAAATTCTTTGCTTTCATTTTAGACCAAGTGAGCTGAAAAAGGTTTAGTAAATTTATGGAGTTGATAAAATAATCTATTTCAAATACTCTTGAAACCGATGGGATTTTTATAGGGAAGATAGATCCCTTTTTGGTTTTAAAAATCTGCCTAAAGTAGACAATATATAGGTACTGTTCCTGCTGCTCTTCAAGTTGTGGACCGTGAACATTATAGAGATTATTTAACTGATAGCAGTTTCATTGGTGATCTTTTTGCCTCACAATGGCTTCTATTTTTATGAAAGTATGCAGATTTTACCATGTGGTTTCTTCTTGACCTAATCTGTGATGAGAACATTGATGGTCTTGCGCCTTAAGGAAGGAATTTTTGATAAAGAAAATGAAACATTGGTCCTCTTTTCTGAAATAAGTAACTTTTTTTTTTTTCCCCTAAATTGTAGTTTCATCTGTTGGGGATAATCTTGAAAGTGATTATTTGAAGAGCAGCCCAGAAAAAGGTAAAAGAATCCTGCTGGCACATTTGGTAACTGTGTCTTTTGGGGGAGTAGAGCAGGGAAAGTGTGTGGTGACAGAGTATATTAAGTAACATCAACCTTAGTGTGCTGCTAACATTCTGTCCTCTTATGTAAGTGTAGTTGTGAGGGCAAAAGGGCAAAAGTAAACTCTGGTCCTGTGTAAGTCCTTGGCCCCACCACTCTGTTGAGAAGATGCCAGTTCTTTTGCTTATCATCCCTCATGGGAAGGTCTCAGTTCTTGTTTGTTCACTTTTTTTNTTTTTTTTTTTCACTTCTTCCCTTTCAAAAAGGGAAGGGGAAGGTTGATATTCAGGCATATCTGAAGCAATGGCAAGATGAACTTCTTAAAAAAGAAGAAAATGTCAAGGATTTGCCAAGAATGAATCAGGTAAACTGAGTCTTATTTAAGTCTATTTTGTCATGAAAGTTTACCCTTTAAGTCTTATTACAATATTTCTGAAAGATTTGTAGGATCCCTTTAATTTCGAATCTTCACATCAGTCATTAGACTGTGGCTTTTTAAAACTGCTGTAATGTGTCAAGAGAGGGCCTTTGAGACACACACAGGTTTCTCAGGGCTAGTCCATGCTGTCATTAGAGCAGCTGCACCAGGTGCCAGGCAGCAGCAGGCACTGCGCTGACAATACAACAGGTAGTGAAACAGAACAGTTGTGTTGCTCTTCTCTGAGCAGTCTCCTCTATATCTCTCCATAGTCTCAGTTCATCCAGTTCTCAAAAACTCTCTACAATCTGTTCCATGGGGATCCTGAGGAGGAGCTCTTGTATCGGGCTATCGCGGTGGTGACCAGCCTCCTGCTGAAAATGGAAGAAGTTGGCAGAAGACTGCAGAGTCCCATGTCACCTTTCAAAAGTCCAGTTGCTGTTACAGAAGTGGCTGCTGAAGTTGCCAGAGAGAGGCAGGAGGAAAGCAGCTCTGAGCAGACTGAAGGCAGTAGAGCACAGAGTTTGGAAGGGAACCATGAATGGTCTTTTGCCTTTGAACAGATTCTGGCATCCTTATTAAATGAGCCAGCTTTTGTGAGATTTTTTGAAAAACCTCATGACATAAAAGCTAAAATAGAGAGTGCTAAAAACTTACAACTTAAAGCAAGAACCAGAGTGTAATTTTCTTTACATTTGACTCTGAATTAATCACATAAAGTGCTTACAAATGAAGGCTGTAACTATGGAAATCAAGTCTGGTGTTGACATAGGAAATGAAGTTTGAAGAATTAGCTTCAAGTATCAGATTACTGGTATGTAATGTAAATAAAAATAGTTTGAAGCACAGTCACTTTCTTGCATTGTTCATAACTTTCACTCCAAAATAGGGACTGAATAATGAACTGCCTTTACCATGTTATTAAAACATGCAGCATTGCTTGGAGATACTGGATGTGTACCTGTTGCAAACCTGTCTGAATCACTGTTAGAGTAGGTGTTCTCCAGGTTCTTTTCTATTACTGTGGTAAAAGGAATGACTTTTTCCCATTTTCACTTTAAAGGAGTGTCAACTGCTTGGAGGTTGTCTTCCACATTAATTAGTTGTTTCCAAATTGCTTGGGGACTGGGGCCAAAGCAGGGTGAAGACTAAGAACAGAGGCTGTGGTAGCACAGGACCATGAGAACAGAAAAGGAAGTTGCCCTGCTCACAATTCCTCTGCTTTGATGTTACCCATGGGTCTGGGCTCTAGTAGATTCCAGCCCTCTTTCCCATTTTCATACCAATCCTCCTACAAAGAAAAGGTGAAAAGGATGGAAGCTTATTTGGTCATCCAGGCTGCACAAGGATGCAGAAACTAATACTGATTGTTTAAAATCAGGGGAAAGCAGTGGCTAAATCTGTCTGACCACAGGGTGGTTGTAGTTTATCTGGCAAAAGGAGATGTTGGCTTCTTAGGAGCATGTTGATGAAATGTGGAGTTTTGCTGGTGTTTGGAAAGCCCAAGCACAGGCCATCTGTAGCTGAGTGTTGACTATTGAGCTGCTTAAGGACAGATTGTAGTTGCTTCTTTGCCTACCCTGAGTCCGTATCTCAACCCAGTAATTACTATTGTTTTTCTATAGCACTCTGGATTGTTGCTGCTGTAATATTTTCCATCTGTCAGGATTCAAGGCAACAAGAAAATCCCCCGGAATCTGACTTGAAATTTTTAATATATAAAATATGATATAGTAGAGATCCTGTGGAGGAAAGCTCTGCCAGTGTAAAAGCTGAGAAATGTTGACCTTGAATCTTTGGTAGCTGATGCTAGAAGGAATTTAAAGAAGGAAGGTAAGAGCTTGTATTTTAACAAGTTAGTTGTTAAAGTTAGTTGTTAAAAGTAAGTGGGAAGTCTTGCTAAACTAGTTTAAAACATCTGTTTCCAAAGCCTGTATGACAATCTTTCTCTGCAGAGCAGCATTATTTTTATACTGTGCATGTTTTTTTAAAGAAGCAGAATGGGGATGGTATCTTTTGGAGGTTTTTTGTGCAATACGAGTGTGAATGAAGAATAAAACAAATTTCTGACTTGTGTTACAAGCACTTTGTGAAATGCCATCATTGCAGTTGGTGTTAAATTTATGAATTCTGTCTTACACTTTCCTCAATACTCTCAGGTATTAATGTAAAATAAAGTTTTACTGAAGAAGTCCAAAAGGTATATCATATATGTGGAGAATGAGGGAAGCTTTTTTCAGAAGCCTTCACAAACTACTTGCAATTGATACAATATGCTGCTGATTTGTATTTTTATGTATAAAATATGAAAACTAATTTATCCATTTATGTGGATATGGATAGGGCCACACTGTATTACTTTTTAAAAATGTTTTCACAAAGTTGTTTAGAAATACAAAGCAGATGATAATGTTTTTCTAGTCCAGGATGTACCTAGGTAAGGTTTGATCAGTGAGTAATTCTGCAAATAACCATGATGAAATTAATGGAGCCTCTTGAGAAGAGATACATCTGCCCATACCAAAAGCTTTTGTAGATTTATGAGAGATACTGTTTATGTCAACAAGTAGTCAAAGCTGTGAACTATTTGCTAATCAAAGTAACAGAGATATGAAAGTCTTAAAACTCAAGGACTTTTTTGATTGAGAGCCCAAATGTGAAGATCTAAGTGCAGAAGAAGGTGAAGGAACTTGCAAAGTACAACAACCTTCTGTTGTTACCTGGTTGTAAAAAGGTGCTCAGTTTGTACAATACCCTTTTCTATTAGTGCCCACCCAAGAGACTGTAGAGCCTTTGCCAGCTGGGTAGTAGCTCTTGTCAGGTGTCATATCCATGTAATGAAGAACATTTCTATCAAAACAGATTTAAGGTGATGATGTAGGGGGGAACACTAACTTTTATTAACTGCATGGATTTTTTGTTCAATTTATTTATATTTTTTCCCAAAAGGGGTAGTGTCTTTAAATTGTTCCTGTAATACACCTGCAGGCTGATCCAGGAAGACTAGTCACAGTGACCAGGCATCCAATCTCAGCAGGATGGAGGGTGGAGTGAGGTCACTTCCAATAGGCTGGCAGCACTCAGGCAATAGCCCAGCTGGCAGGTTCTTCCTTTTGGAACCTCTGGATCATGGGCTGATTGTCTGGGGAGAGGTAGATGTAGCAAGTGCCAGTGATTTCCAAGGAGTGTAACCCAGAGGTATGTTTGCTGAGCTAGTACCTCAGTGTACCATAAGTTGAGCTCTGCTTGTGACAGAGGAACTCTGGAGTTAGTGTCTAGCTTCTTTCCTTCCCTTTCCTATTCCAGCTCCTTCCATCCCTATTCCAGACAGGCTGGCTAACAAATAGATGCAGGTTTAGCTGGGACTGGTGGAACTAGAGCAACAGCAGCTCATTCCCTTCCTTTGCTCCTGGAGAGTGATGCCATGACTTCAAAGCCCTGCACAGTCAGGGACAGAGATCTCTGTGCTGTGCTGCTTCTTGGCCATGTGAAGTTGGTGATACAGAGATGGCCCCAGACTCCCATCACATCACCTGAGGGTGCTGCATGTGCACATGAACAGGAAGCAGCTTGGTTAAGTGAATTCTGTTGTGTCATTTCACTCATCTGTGTTACTTTTTTTCTGTAAGTTTCCATGAAGTTTTCCGCCTTTATTTTCAGATTCAGTCATTGGAAATAAATGAAGGTGCATCATTCAGTACAAAATAGACAGCTGTAGATTGCTACAACTACTGATGCTGTTTGTCCACTTGACAATTGCAGTGCCTGCTGCAGTGTGACTTGGCACCTGTGTCGTGGTTACCCTGCAACACTGGCAGTGCCTGTGGGGGACACTGCACAGTCCCTCCTTGTGGCTGGGCTGTTGTTGCTGTGTGCTAAGATGCCTTTTGTCAGAGGTAATCAGTAGCCTGTGGACACAGCCAGCAGTGCTGTGATGTTCCTGGTCTTGCCATATGGAATGTGCTGCTCTGGAGCCTGACGCTGCTCCCTGTGCTCTGGGTGACCAGTGGCAGCCCTGACCCCCACAAGGAACTGGCTGCTTGGCCTCCGTGTGCCCAGCTCAGGGCTTGGGCATGTGAGGGGAGGGAATAGCTCAAATAATAAAAATGCCAGCTCCTTCTACCATGGGAGACAACTGATGATAATTAAAGGACATGGAAGTGGCTGCTGCCATGTGATACAGAAAAATCACTTTCTATTTCCATCAATTTCTAAAACAAGCCACTTGTTCATCACTTTAATGGCTAAATAATAATGTAATTTTAGAAGAGTTTGCTACTGTAGTGACTAAGAAATAGCTGTGTGTTGATTTTATCAGAAGTTTCTCATCCAATTGTACCATACAAGGTTCTTGATTTTGATTGCTGTTGTTATCTGGACTAAAACAGAAGGAAATACTCTGATTTGTTTCCAGAAAAATAGGCTATTTTGTCTTTTTTGCTATAGCTTTGTCACTTTACCAAGACGGCAGCACATGTTTGTGTTGACAGATTGGCTTTTATACAATGTGTTGTATGCAGAGGTACTGTAAGACAAATGGGGTGTTAAATAAAATATTGTTTCCCTTAAGAAAAAAAACCCTGTGTTTGAGGCACTATTATTTCCTGTGATGGCCTGCTGCAGAAGTTCCTTCAAGAGTGTTGGTCATGTTAAAGCCACATATAGTCAGTGCTTTGCAAAACAAGGAGCAAGCCAAAGCCCCTGCTGGGACAGCAGGAAGAGCAGGAAAAATGGAGACCTGGATTTTGAAACCTGAGCTGGCTCCAGTGCTGAGCTGCTGAGTACTGGCACTTGCTTTGTCCATCCAAATTCAAACTCAGTGTGCAGACCCTGATGCCTTTTTGTTCTTTCTAATTTTTGTGTTGCTCCTATTGCCTCTGGCACTGGCCATGGAAATCCCAGTCCTTGTCCTGAGCCCCGTCCCTTCAGCTGTCCAAGCACATGGACACAATGGCTGCTGCTCTTGTCTCTCCTGGAGAGTAGGGATTAGATCCTGATCCCTAACAGATGCACACCACCCAGGGAATAACAAGAGTACATAGTGTGTAAGAGGTCCTACAAGTATTATTTTATTTCTTCTTAATTTTTTTTAAATACTATGTACAATCTGTTTAAAGCTTGTCAAAATGCATGGGCTCCCACTCAATGGAGCTGTGCAGGGACATAGATTCAAAACAAGAATAAAATCTTTACTGTTCATCTTCATAAGACACTTACTTTTTCCCATTACAAAATACTTTTAAGAATAGTAACATTTATAAATGTATTTATATTCAACATCATATAAAATAAACCAAGATTTATACTCAATTCTAGAGTTTTCTTATTTTCTTTTTTTTTTCTTGCATGGACTATATACAATATATACAGTAACTTCTCATTGTGTTTGTCAAATCAGCCTGATTATATCCACCAGGCTTTAGCTTATATGTACAAATACGCTAAAAGTGCAAGACTTTATTATTTAAAGCTGCCTGTGTTTTCAGAGGTCTGGAATTGTGTGACCTATATATATTTATATATAGATATACATCTGCATACATATAAATGTATATTAAAAATACGTATATCTATATATAGTTATGGTATATAGGTACTTGTGTACTAGAAAACCTCAGAACATTTATGACTGATAGGTCAACACCAACACGGAGGCCAACCCTGCTGCCATCAGTCATGTCCCTGCCCTCTGCTCATCACCAACAAGTCACACTTATGTTTTCTTGTAGGAGGCTGGGGGGGCTGTGAACCAAACCCACCAGCAACCCTCAATTCCAAATGAGTCATAAAAGCACAGGTCATAGCTAACACCGAGGTAAACAAATACAAATCAACCTGAATAGATTTTTTATCCATCTATTTTTTTGAGAGTGACAATATAAGGCAAAACCCCCTGGCCCTGACTCAGCCTTGCCCTTAGCTGGAGGCAGACTGAGCAAAGACCAAGCAAGCCCCAGAAAGGGTCAGTGGGATTTTGTCCTTTGGAGCATGTTGAGAAAACAAGGCCCTGCCGGTGAGGCAGTGCCTGGGACCGTGCAGCCCCCACCCACCAGCAGCGAGGCCAGGGGCCGGGGGGCTCTGAGAGTAAGGGGGGCACATGCTAAAGTGCGTTTTTAGGTCTCTGGTTTTAGCAAGGCTGGTCTAACATGTAAACATCCTCACCAAGCTCCTGTGCTGGGAGCTGTGAGCAGGGGCTGTGCCCTCAGCCCTCTGTCCCTGCAGCCCAGGGCTGCCATCAGCACGGCCCAGGGCACAGCCCTATCTGGTGCACCCACCGCCCCCCACCTCCCCCAGAACCTCTTCCCAACCCTATTTTTTGTTTTGGACTCACTGTCAAAGCCACAGCAATGCCAGAAAACTGCTCTGCCTCAGCTATCTCCCTACCAAGCCCTGTTAAAAAACACACCCCTCAAGCCCCTGACCCCAACCACCACCACGTCTGAGATCTATTTGATTGCCACCTGCCACGGCTGGGCTGTGTGGTGGTGGCAGGACACTGCAGACCAGCCATGGGGATGTGTTGGGGTGATGCAGGTTTAATAGGGAAGCCAGGGAAATCACAGCCTTTCCCTCCAGCCAGCCACCCTGAGCCACAAACTGTGCAGTGCTGGAGCCCTAACATAGATACATGTTTGCCTCCCCTCTTAAGTTATGTGCCAAGGCTATGGTGGAAAAAAATCCCACAAACAACTCTCAGAAATACAACCCCCTCCTACCGCATCCTCATGAGCAACCCAGCTGCCTTAGAATGGGGAGAGGGAGACCCTAAAACTAATAGTGCTTTAAAACAAAAGTTTCCTATCCTGAAGGCTCTGTGTTGGCCCTTCCTGCAGAACAAACCTGCAAAGCAGGAAATCCCCAGGTGTTATTATTTCAGCTCCAGATTGTCCCACAGAGGCAGGTGTTCCAAATGCCTCTACCAGCAGTGAGGTGGCCCTGGCCCATGGCTCTGCTGTAGCCACAATTTCTTGTCCTGGTTTGAAATGGAAGGGCTGCCTCAGACTGTGTCCAAGAGCAGCTGCTTGGCTGCCCAGCCAGGGACTGTGTTGACAAGGCACGAGCCCCAGTAGTGAACCCCAGGCTGTCGGGCATCTCACTGCCTCCATTCTGTGGCCAACTACATTCCCCAGAATGCTGCATGTGGTCAGCTCTGCAACCCACGATCCATCGTGTCTGGTAGCCCTGGGAGCTGTGCATTCCATGTCCCAGTCAAAGCTAACCCATGCAGCTGCTTTTGCCCAGGGGAGGGGACCCATGAATAGCCAGGGGTTGGCACAGCTTTTGTTCACAAATCCACCTCTGCCCTGGCCAAAACACCAAAGCACTTTAGGGCCTTGCACCAGTCCCTGAAAGCTCCTGGCTGACCCCAGCTCCAGCAGCCTGTCCTCCCACTGCCACTGCCCCAGGCAATGTGGCACAGCAAAACCCCATCCCCTTCCCCAGGAGGAACAGCCCCTGCTGCACCAGGGCTGGAGGAGCCCTGCTGTGCCCTTTTCTTGAAACACAGGGCTACTGGCAGCTGCTTGTGCCAAAAGCTGCCCCAGCAGTAACATCAGGAACACCAGCTGCTGCAGTGCTGCAAGGGGCCCAGAAAGAGGCTTGCAGAAGGAAAAGAAGGAAACAAAAACAAACCCCCAAAACACCATATTAAAAAAAAAAAAAAAAAAGGCAAAACCAAGCATTCTTTACTTGGTTTCAACAGACATTAGGAACTAAACATTAGGAACTAACTCCTCTCTAAACCTTGCTCTGTCCGCCAGCTAGAGCTTTACTGCTAGATGGACCTGGTCCTAACTAACCACTGCCTTCACTGCCTTGCAAAGTTTATAGTAATGGCCAAACCCATCTACATTTGGGCTCTAACAATGCCCAAAGTTAGTACTCAGCTACTAACACTCCAAAAATGTACTTTTAAATTTTTCCTTTGGAAAGACACAAACAGTAGGGACACTTAACTATACACCCACTGAGGAATAAACTGGTTTTTCAATTCATAAATATAAACTTACAGTTAAAAAGTGACAATTTACAAAAATACAATTTATTGCTGACCCTATGGGCTTGTAACATCGTGTGTTGTGATTATACATTTTGGGTTCACCAAATTGAAACATGACCTAGCAAAACCACAAAGTTTGCTGTCATGTGTTGTTCTATGCATGTTTGTTTGTTTTTATGAATAGAAAAATTTACAACTACATCACTTGAAACAAAAAAAAAAAAAAAAAAGGAGAAAAGATTCTTTGTCTGTAACCTAAAAAATATTTGGCTACAGGGAGTAAAAACCATACAAATTTATCTTCACTTGTTAACCAAAAATAAAACACGACAAATATTGTACTAGCTGCGATGTGAGCTGGTATAACAACAGTAAGAAATTCAGGCAAAAGTGGTGTTATGTAAATTAGCAGCATTATCCAAACTCCTTGAAAAAAAACCTGCGGGACTGAGGTATAGAAAAAGGAAAAAGAATTCACAATGGACCTACTACAACAAAACGAGTTATGTACACGGTAATCCAACGGTGTCCTGCGGACTGGTACAGTCTATGTGCTCCAAATGCTGGGCTTAAATTCACAGTGACTTTCAGCATTGAAGTCCTGAATGGAAAAAGGTTTTTTTCCATTGCAAACCGAGCTTCATGACTGCCTGATACCTCCCTCCCTGCAGCAAGAAAGCCACCACTTCCAGTGGCACCATGGTGCTGGGCCAGGGCACACCCTGCTGCCAGAGCAGCATCACGGGCTGGCTGCATGGAAGTCCCAACACACGAGGCCCCTGCAGCCATGCATCCCCATCAGAGATCATCCCTCCAGCCACCACCTCCCCACGGAGCCCGACCTCTCCCGTGCCGTGCTCTGGTGGCGCTGTGCTCTCCTGAGCGCGCCGGGCGCAGCGGCTGCGGCCGTGTGGTCCTTGTCTCCCAGCAGCGACTTTCAGGGCAGCTGCATCTCGGGCAGGTCAGGCAGGTTGCAGGGCTGGCCCTGTGTGTGGTGGCTCTGCTGCTGCGGGTGGAGGAAGTAGCTCAAGGGGTTCTGCTGCGGGGCGTGGGGCGGCTGGAAAATGCGCTGCGTCGGAGCCCCAGGCACCAGCTCAGGACCTTGCATCTGTCAGGAGACACAAATCTGAGCAGTCAGACCTGCCCCATCACCCAGCTGTCCCTCTCTTGCTGCAGGGCTGATGCTGAGACTCATACCCCAGAGTGTGTGCACCAAGTCCTAAACTCGAGGGTGTGAGCTGTGCCCCTCAGGAGGCTGCTGCTGTCAGCAAAACCAACAATGCCTTGAGAGCACAGGGGGAAAGCAGGACCCATCTGTCCTAACAGGCTGCTGGGGAGCCCAGCAGGAATGGAGACCTCCAAAAGCTACTTGGAGGCACAATCTGCAGGATGTGCTACTTTAACCTTTCATGGGAAAGATCTTCAGACAACCAAGGAAGAGGTCCTAGAGTAACCATGTACCCACCCATGGCTGGTACCTCAAAGATCTGGACTTGCTGTTTCACCCCCTGTTAAAGGCACTGTGTCATCAAACTGTGGTGTACTGTGGCCCTGGAGCTATTTCTCTGTTCCAGCATCATCATTCTGCTGTTCACACTGCTGGTCCTCAGGAGAGCAATGGAGCCCATGAGGACACATACCCAAAGCAGGGACAGCTCCTGCCCACATTTGCTGACAACAGCAATTCATTTCTCACTTTAAATCCAGTCCTGCTGTGTGGCTGCTTTCAGCTGAACCTACTCCTCTTGCTTTCTTTTCTACCATCTTTGTCTGGAGGACTGTAACTTAACCTCTGCCATCCAGGCAAGGCTTGGAGAGCGTGTTACTGATGAATTATTACTTTCAACAACCCCTTTCCTTGGTGGTGTCACTAGTTCAGCATGTACTGATGTAAATTGTGTGTTGAAAAACCAAAATCACCTTGTCCAGAGATGTGTGTTGTGAAATACCCTTTTATTAAATAAAGCTGTGATGGCAGCTGATAAAAACCTTGCTCTGATGAGATGTAACAGCAGGAGGTATGTTTTCCAAAACCCTTTTCTCTTATCATTTTTCATGACTACAGCAAGCTTCCTGCCAGAGCTCCTCTGGATGAAAAGCTGTGTTTGAAAAACTGGGTATTTGAAAATATGGCCTTGAGCAGGTGCAGAGTCAGCCTGGAAAGGCTGAGCACCTGGCTCTGTGGAGATACAATGGGAATGGAGGCTGTGCAAAGGCCAGGTTTGATCAGCCAGATAAGCCCCATTTCTTCCAAAAACCCCAACCCATCCCTAAACCATCCCTGTGCCTCCTCAGAAACCTGCTTCTGCTCCAATACCTGAAGGTAGAGGCGGTGCTGCTGAACCTGCTGCTGTGGCCACTGGTGCAGATGAACTGGTGTGCTGGCCTGGTGGGAGGTGAGGCTGGTGTGTGGGATCATCAGAGACGGGGAGAAGATGGGCGGCGGGGCTGGAGGTCGGACGGTGCTGCAGGTGACCGGCTGCACCTGTGCTGGGGGAGGCAGGCTCTGCTGCTCTGCAACAAACCTGCCACAAGGAGGAAAACCAGGCATGAGGACCCACACCCAGACCCACCCTCAGAATGGGCACTGGGGAGCCCAGCTGCTGCAGGAACCAGCCTGGAGCAGGCCTGGTCAAACCATGCAGACCTTGCTGACAGGAGGCCCCTAATTCCCCTCTGCCCACAAAGCATGGACTGGAACTACTGAAAATTAAGGGTTTTAAGGTTGTACATTTTCTCATTGTCTTGGTCAAGCATTTTATGCTTTGCAAAAGCCAGAAAATGTCTAATTTTTGCAAATGCACTTCATTTATCATAAAGTTATTTGTAATTAAAAAATATTCTCATTTTTCTCCTAACTGGCTAAACTTTTCTTTCACTTCAGACTGAGACTATTTGTGTTTGCGTGACCAGGTACAAGTTTTTTCATGTCTTTTTCAGTGCCATAAAGTGTCCTGCTAAGACACTGCAGGAAAATAAGGGCCAGCAGAGACTCACTTTCCTTGCTGCCTGCTGGCACTGCTCTGCACGGGCTGGCAACTGCTGTTGGCTGCGGGCATCATAGCTTGGATGGACTGATCCAACAGCATCCTGTGGTGGAAGGAAAACAGAGGATGGTCAGGGAAGGGAGAGGTCCGAGGTCCAAGGTCCTGTCAGTCTCTAGAAACAACTCCTTGAAAATCCTCCATGAAAGCAGGCAAACCACTACCTTGAAAACAAGCTAATGAAATAGGATGCTTCTTATCACCTCACATCTCTCCTGTGAATACATGCTGAGAAGATGGGGATTGTTGAGACTGGAGGAGAGAAGGCTCTAGGGACATCTTATCGCACCTTCCAGTATCTAAAGGGGCTAAAAGAGAGCAGGAGAGGGACTTGTGACAAGGGCATGGAGTGACAGGACAAGGGGGACTGACTTTAAACTGACAGAGGGTAGGGTTAGATTAATTTATGGAAATATGTCGAGAAGAGGATTTAAGGCCCCTGACAATACAACAGGATGTGCCCAGCACCCTGCCTGCCTGCACACTGAGCTCACCCCTGCAGAGGGAACATCCCCACGCTGCCTGTGGCACCCCAAGCCCAGCCACGCCTGCCCTCCTTGCTGCCCAAGTACTGCTGTTTTCTGTCACTGCCCCAGGATGGTCCCAGCAGGGCTGTGGGTACCTGAGGCTCCTGTCCTGGCTGTAGTCAGCTGGTGGCTGCCTGTCGCTGCTGTCGGCCGGCCCCTGTGCAGCCACGGCAATGGGGTGTGCCTGGGAGAACACCACGGGGCTGTTGTAGAAGGGCACTGGAATGCTCGCCTGCCCTGGCACACACGTTTGCTGGCCTTGGCTTCCTCTCACTGGCTGCTGCTGCTTCTGCTGCTGCACCTGAAATAAAGACACAGGTACCCATGTAAGTTTTAAAGCTCCCTAATGGAAGGATAAAATAACCACTTAGAGCGGGCAGATGGGAAAAGGAGAAGGAACAATAGGATATTGTCCCTGAACACAGCAGTAGGAACAGTGTATCTATTCAAGACCACCAAACCATTAGCACTTATTGGCCCTGCAGGGCAGGTGTTGGCACCCCCAGACAATCTTTTGAGAAATTAGAGTACAAGGGTAAGGGCACAAAAGGCTTGCGGAGGAAGAGAACAGCTTAAGAGGGGAAGTGCAAATCTGAAGTCTCCAAGGAAAGCATCTCATTGGTCCTTTAAAGCAGCAGTTTTGGCTTTTTTGTTTTTGAACAACTCAAGTCTTTCCTATCTTAATAGTGGATTTAGGTCTAGTGATGACAAAATTGGTTTTTCAAAGCTGCCTTCCAAGACTCCTCAGGCAGAGCAAAAGTAATCTTTTAAAATGATACCTACTCCTGTGTTATGAAACCACAACTCTCACTGGCTATGAATAACAAGCATCGTGTTGATGAGAGCCCAGACCTCCCATTCACATCCTCCCCAGTCACCAGGAGGGCTCCAGCAGTCGCTGGGGTGTAAATGCTTTTTGGCTACCTGGTTTTTATTTTTACAGTTGAGTGAAATTGTTCACAACTGACTCCTGACACAAATTCCTCCATGCCAGCTATGCAGTAAAACCAACACAGAGGGGACGCATGGGACCACGGGGAGGAGTGACATGGCAGACAAGTGTTTAGAAGCTGGAAAAGGGGATGATGGAGACAACGAAGCAGCCAGTGACCTGGGGGGCTGTGCCACAGGGGTCCCTGAGGAATGGGTGCGGTGACAGCAGGTGGGTGCTGCAGTGGTGCTTTGTCCCCGGGAGGGCTGGCTGCTGTGACTTCTTGGCTGTGCTCTGCCTGGGCGTCCCCTGCGGCGGCGGCCTCCGGGGGCTGGGCTGCTGCACGGAGTTAAAGATGACAGGGATCGGCTGCTGCATCAGCATCTTTAAGTGAAAGAGGCACAGGAGTTGTTGGTTGTACTGCCTGGCAGAAATAACACTGCAGCAGCAGCAGTATCTCTAAATCCAGGGGCAAAATGAACCGTGAGTAACAGAAAATCAAATGTTAGCTTGTGTCAAATATTTATTCAGAGCCAGGAACGTTCCAGCTCCAATGTGCCTGCTGAGTTTAGCAGGAGTGGCAGTAGGGATCCAGCAGCACTAACCAGACATGGAACCACCAAGCTTTTTTGCGCACGGGAGACTTTGGATTAATTTGGGATTGCTTTTTTTAAATCACGTAAATTTCTGATTCAATACTCAGCCAGATATTGACATCACTCATCTCTCGGGAAACACCACTCCCACATCTGAAACCAAGTTACCAATTTGTCAAGAGTTCATTCCCGAATGCTTTTGCCACAGACAATTTTGTTACTGCTCTGTGTGCTCAAAGGAAAAGCAAATGGCTGGTGAGTTTGGGAGCACCAGGGGCACAGGTACCTGCAGGTTGGAGTCCTGCACGAGCTGGAGCTGCTCCTTGATGACATGGAGCTCCTCTTGCTGCGTTTTGATGTCAGCTTGCAGGATGCGAGTCCTCTCCTCCAGCTGCTCCTTCAGCTGGTGCATCATCCCCAGCTGGGTGGGGAAATGGTACACTGGCTGCAGAGAACAGAGAAAAAGGACCACACAGTAGGACCAGTCCTGCTACTCACATCCATAGCAATGCTGGATTCAGAAAAATGACTGCTTTTCAGCTTTTGCCATAAAAAATATGATGCTGACAAAAAATGGCAATTGCATATTTAACCAAAGTGCCACTGTAGTTCCAGAGCAGCAGCACATCTGGCTTACACACAGTGCCTCCCTCCAGGTGTTGGTCTCTGTAATTTCTGCATAGATGAAGTGTCTATACATGGGACTCTACTGTCCCCTCAGGATAACACCCTGCTGGTTTGGGCCCGCTTGTGTTTTGTGGCAGACACTGCATCCAAACCCTTGCCACACCTCCTGGCTGGGCTTTCAGTTGTGCTGCTAATGATATTTGGCAGATGCCAGGCCCAAGGTAGGCTGCAATCCCACCTGAGGATCCATCCTTCACACCTACACTGGCCATTTTCAATCTCTGTTTTATAGTCTGAACATTTACTGCACTGACATCAAAGCCCTGTAAGGACAGACATTGTCAATATGGTTTATGACTATTTTTTCTTGGGGTTTTTGTTTTCTTTTCTTTTCCTGGCCTAACTCGAACCTTGCATGACATCCCCTTCCTCCACCACAACTCTTCAGCATTGTATCAGCCTGTAGGCTGCTGCTAGAGATTCAGGGAGAAGCCTCCAGCAGCCCACAATACTTTTGATAAGTGTAAACCTTCTCCTATGCTATTTCTTTGGGTGTCCCATCTGCTCTCTCTGCTCACTGAAATAAGTGGTTGCAATAAGGTTGTTGCAGGTAAATCTCAAAACAGAAAGGGCACAGAAACCTTGTCTCCACTCTGGGATGAGCCAGCAAGGACATGAGGGCAGTGAACCAAAGCCACCTGGGCTGCCCTGCTGACAGGACACACCAGTGCACTTAACAAAAATAAACCACATACCATCACAGGGTGCTGGGAGGGCACTGCCAGCTGAGCCACGGGGTGCTGAGAGAGGTGCTCACCACGGGCTTGAGGAGTGGCTATGGCCTAAAAATGAAAGCTTTGTCTTACTGTAGGTCCATAGCACCTCTAGTGCAGAGCTGGTGCTTTAACAGCTCATACCAGGGATGAACAAGTGCAGGGAATTGGACAACTGAGATTGGCGACCTGAGGATAAGTCTGAAGGGAGAATTTAGGTTCCTGCATGCCCCTGATAATGTCAAGTCCTTGGTGTCAGCACCCATTTTGGATAAAGGCCATCTCACGCGTACAAATCCCAAGAAAAGAGGGTTGGTGGTGTGAAAAGGCATTTAGCCTGGAGGAGCAAACTGAATCCTGAAAGAAGGCAGCAGAGGAGCCTCTAGTGTCTCTCCACTGGCTCTGCCAGCCAGTGGCACTCCCCAGGAAGTCCCAGCACACTCAGAGTGTGGGATCCAGCATCTCTGAGGGTGAGATCAGTGCTTGTTTTGCTCATTTCACTACAGCCTCAGAACAGCTCCTGCTGCTGAGGAGCACTGACCTGAGCGCTGCCGGCCGCTGCCAGCCGCAGGGCTGCCTTCTCCCCCGGAGCGCCCGGCGCCGACGGCCGGGTGGGAGTGCTGGTGTCTGTGCGCCGCATGGACGACGTGGCTGTGAAAGAGACATTCACTGTCATACAGCAGACCCCTGCCTGGGTACCCTGGCTAAGCCTGAAATCCATGTATGCAGATAGGCAGTGACCCAAACAGTGCCAAAGTGGGTCTTCAACCTGCCCCTCTAGGGGCAGTTTGGCTCTCTGCCCCGCTATGGTCCCTCTGGCTCCCCACCTCACTTGCTGGGCTCCCTCCTGATGCTAACCCCCTATTCAGCCTGCCCTCCATGGGTGTATCCAGATGAGATCACTCTCCCCACGGCAAGTATCTCAAGAAAAGTCCCCTGAGTTTCCTACCCATGGCCCTACAAGGCACTTCAGTCATCTTGCTGCCTCCCCCAGGGCAAGGAGGGCACTGATGGGAGCCGGGATGAAGCTGCCAGCAAGGCAGGCATCCTTCTGTGCTCCTGCTGCAGGGATTTCACATGAGAGACCCCATAATAAAATGATATTATCCCAACATAAAACTTTCATCAGTGAGCTCGGTTCAATCAAGCTAGCGAGTCACCTCTTGTCCCCAGACCACAGCAAACAGCCACGACCCTCAGCTGGTGACAAGCCCGGGGAAATCGGCTCTCACACACGCGGCGGGTTAAGAGGGAGGAGGCGGCAGGTGGCCGTGGCTCTGTTGCTGCTCTGTGACTTGTCATGACACGGTATGTCGGTCCCAGCGCTGAGCATTCCCCTCCCACCCCGACTTGGTCACTTCCAGCCCAACCCCAGTGTTTTGGAGGCTGCTTTGTTCTGCAGCCCACCGCCTGCACCCAGGCTGGGCTGCCCCGGCACCTACAGGTGGAGTCGGAGAGGGTGGTGTGCGAGGAGCGCCGGGAGCTGTGCGAGGACAGCGACACTCCCTCCCGGCTGGCGTCCTGGCTGCTGCCGCACTGCCCCACGTCCAGGTAGCTGCTGTGGCTCTGCGGGGAGCAAAGCGCAAGTGGTGAGACCGTCAGCAGCAGGGAATGGCCCTGGAAGGGCCCTCCGCCTCCTTGAGCCCTTGTCTGCAGACGAGCGCAGCAGGCTGGGTGCGCACACCCCCAAACCCTGCTCGCCCTCCCCCTCTGAGCTCACCGAAAGCCCGCGGGCACACGGGACCCTCGCTCATGCCCTGCGCACCCAGCTGGCGGCACCAGCAGCAGTGAGGATTGCTCCTCCCTGGGGACTGTGCCCATGGCCTGCATTCTGCCGTGCCAACCTCCTTCTCCCCTGCCCACAGAGCTGTGGGCAACAGGAAATAAGCTTTTGTCAGCTCCTTCTGCCCGATCTCTTCAGGGATGTCACCGCTGGTTGGCTGTGGTGCAGGAGGTGCTACCTGGGGAATGGTTTTATCCATCAAAGAGATGGAGAGAGACGACTGGGAAGGGACAGTGAGCAGTGGCATGGAGACATCAGCTAGAGCCCCAAGAGGACCTACAGCAAATGTCTCCTGAGGGGGACAGGTACTGGGCAGTGCTGAGAGCTGCAATCCCACTCACTGCTCCCTGGGGAACAGTGGCTCCAGCAGCCTGTTCTGGGCAGCAGAGGGGAACAGCCTGAGCTCCCATAAAATAATGTCTGAACAGCAATGAGGCTGATGGAATGACAACTACACAACAACCAACTTGAAATTTAATTACTGATCTTATTTGTAAACTACCAAGAGGAGAAACTTAAAAGTAGTGAAAATGACCCTGTTACTTGGGCTGGTGTGTGGTGATGCCAGACTGACTTAAGCCATGGAAATGATTGCTTGTGGAAGTTATAGGTCACAATCCTACACTTGATGTGATCCAGCAACTGAGCTGAAATCTAGGTAAGTGTTTTCCCTTGCCTTCCCATCTTCATCTGAGTATCAGTGATGAGCTGGCACAAGCAAAACAGGTACCCTGTGGTACTGCCCTACTCTTGGATCCTCTGTGCCTTACTAAGGGTGACAGGCACAGCAATCTGACCTCCAGCTCCAGCTCTACTTCTCTGCTTCTGAGCTGAGGTGGCTTAACCTGTTGGTTATATCATGGTCTCAGAAAGATTACAGGGACCAGAACAGAGCAATGCAACTGCTGAATTCACAGCTATTGTGGAATCAGAGAATACTTGGTGTTACAGATCATCTAGTTCCAATCACCCTGCCATGGGCAGGGACATCTTCCACTAGATCAGGCAGTTCAAAGCTCATCCAGCCTGTCCTAAACCAACATGGACAATTTGGAGCCATGCACCGGAAAGCTTCTTAGGGCCTGCCTGAGTCATGACCCAGTTCAAGGCTTGGAATGAGATGGGAGTAAAGAAAATGGAGAAAACCAGATATTTTCTTTAGGTTGGTAAGCTATTACTCAGTTTGGTTTAAACATCTCCTCATTCAGTTGTGAAGGAACATGGTACCTTTAGAGAAGAGGATGCCAGTTCAATTGATGACTCTTCGAGGCCAAGATCCCGCCTTCTCTCAGCCCGAACTTCTGCATAACTAAAAAAAACCACAAAAACAAAACCCACCAAAATAAAAAAAAAACCAACCAAAAAACAACAAAAAAATTATTTTACAGCTTCCTTGCAGGTAAACTGCCACAACAAGTGTACATTCATTTTCTAACCTGGTGATGATGAACAAGTATCCTTTTTTTTTTGCATGGTAGTTCAGTGATCCCTATGGCAGTGCCTTGGGCAGGATGAGGTCAGGTCCCTCCTTCTGAGGGTGCACAGAACTGTGCATGCATCAGAGTTAACATCCTGCACTCCAGTGGAAGCTCCAAATACAAACAGGCAGCTACACAGGTGCAATGTGAAGTGCAGGAACCCCTACAAGGTGCCTCTGGAATTGTATATTTTCTTTCTTTACTTTTCCCCTCTGAAATAATGAAATATTTACAGTAACAAATGCCACATGATTCACCACTGGGATAAATTGGAGAGGATGTTTCAAAGACTCTCTGAGTGCTCATGCATCGTGGGCACTGAGAGGTGGCAGACTTTAGGGTGATGAAATATTAATGAGCTGCAACCTTAGTGGGAGGCAAGAGAAGTTGCTGAACCGACCTCACTTATATCACTGTGGCAATGAATTTTCCTGAAAGAACATTTTAACTTGTGTGCTTCAGTAACATATTTTAAGCCTTAACTATCTGAGACAGAATTGAACTCCAAAATCTATTTAGGACTACATCATTAGGTTTAAGAGGCACTGGAAGCAGAAAGAAGAAACAAGTTCATGCACAATAAATTCAGCTCTTAAAGTGAAGCTGAATTCCATGAAGGATGGCAGAAGTAAGACAACTGAGAAGTAATCTCTCTGTGTAACATTTGCTTATGTTAACACTTCAAATGTAGTTTATACCACAGATCATAGAATCAATAGAAATTGGGTTGAAAGGGCCCTTAAAAATTATCTGGTTCCAAGCCCTCTACTGTGGGCAGAACACCTTCCACTAGACCAGGCTGTTCAGGGCTCCAGCCAACCTGGCCTTGAATATTTCCAGGGATGGGGCAGCCACAGCTTCTCTGGGCTTCCAGTGCCTCACCATTCTCACAGGGAAGGATTTCAACCTAAGATCTAATCTAAACCTATCTCGGACAGTTTAAAGCCATTCCCCCTTATGTTCTACAACTCCATAACTCCTTCTCTAGATCTCCTGGACCTCCCTTAGGCACTGGAAGAGTCTCTAAGGTCTCTCTGGAGTCTTTTCTTCTCCAGGCTAAACAACCCCAACTCTTTCTTCCTGTCTTCACAGGAGAGGTGCCCCAGCCCTCTGAGCATCTTCATGGCCCTCCTCTGGCTCACTCCAACAGACCCATATATTTCACATTTACTAGTGTTTGCTCTTCCAGATGTTTGACAGAAACAGGGGGACCAGAAAAAAATTGATCCTTGACAGTACAAAAATACAGTGAGCAGTAAGTTTACTCAAGTTAATACAGCAAACCAGTGTGTCACTATTTTTTCAAGCCCTTCAGAAAATACATTCTTACTCTTCACATAGTCTTTTTTGAGATGGCTGTGGTAATCCAGCAGATTTCCCTCCAGAAGGTGCATTCACAGAGCATCCTACAGCACGGGCTGCAACTCAGCACAAGCAGCTTCCCACTAGGGGGGGATCCAGGGCTGCATTTGGGTGAGGAATAAGGCAAGCAAGCCCGCAGCTAACTTCAAGTCATAAATATTTAAAGCTCTGATCAAAAGGTTTTGTAGGAGTTCTATGATCTCACTCATGCCCAGAAAGATGTCTGATTCCCAACAGCTTTAATTCTTTCTATGGCCATGTCATCACTAGGGACAAAAGGGGAATGTAACACATTGATAGATGTAAAAAAAGGGGAATGTAACACACTGGCCAAAGCAGGCTTCCAGGCTTTTGGCTCATTTGGTTAACATGAAACAGAACTAGAAAAAGCAATGGCTGTACACTGAGACATAACACACTGTGAAAGGGTTTGTGCTCGCTCCTACCTAACTACCAGGTGAGTGCAAACGATGAACTCGGGCTTGGAGTTCCACTGGTGGTAGGTGATGTAGTAGTGTGTCTGCAGCCATATCCACTGCTGCCCTTTGGTCAGGAACCGATAGTAACAGGATTTTCCTTTTCCAAACTGCATCACTGTTTAACAAAAAGAAAAAACAATTTATAGCAAACAGGCATTTTATGGTGCAAAGGTGATCTAATCACCATTCAGTCCCATACCCTTCTCCCAGACTGGGGCAGTGCTAAAATGGTTCTTGAGCTTTATAAACAAGACAGATGATACATAACCATGTACTCAGCTCTTGTTTGGGGTCATTCCTGCTGACTTTCAGGAGTGCCCTTTGCTATTTTGAGATTTCTCTTCTAACTGGTATAACTGTATAACCAGCTACATTCTTATAATTTGTGGGCTCCCTGAAATAAGCATAAATAACATTAATTAAACAAATTATTTGCCTTTCATAAGTACATGAGAATGCATTTCAAATACTGAAGATGTGAAGTAAGAATCCTAAAAATGGCACAAAACAACAAGATAGGGGAATTTTAACTGAGAGTTTTCTTCTAAGACCTGGCCTATTCCAACCTGGTATGTATTACCAGGCTATGTCCAGAAAAATCTCAGGTGCTGTAATACAACTGGAAAATAGTGAGGGGAACTACATTAAATAACCACACTAATTGCTCCAGACTGCTGGGAGTACAAAATGAAACATGCTCACTTAAAGTACCCACAATTAATGCAAAGTAAAATACAAACATGGTTTAAACAAACCCATTTCACTCGACAGCAGGCAAGATGTCTGCCCAAAGAGTCGACATGACAAACAGGAACCTAGCAAGCCACACTAACCCAAGTGGATTTTTACTCACCTGCACACCTCTATTTTGGTTAAAATATCAGGACTGACTTCTTTAACCATCCCTTTAACAGTGATGGGCTTTAGAAGAAGCACTTAGCAGAGATTTTCTGGCTAACATGACATGCTGGGGATCCCTCAGTTCCTAGTCCTGGCAGACATGTCCTGAAGCAACTTCTCTAAGTCACTTTGCCAGCACTTTACTTTGTTTCCCTGTGCAGCAAAATGAAAAGATCCTTTCCTACAGGTGTGTCATGAAAATATTCTTCTAATAGGTAAGAGGAATGCCTGGATGATAGAGATGTAGAATATAAATCACCAAATTGGTTCTCTGCTGAATGATCTGGCCCACTCTCAATACAGTTTGTGTCTATACCAAACTGCACATGCATTACCAAAAGGCCACTGTCTGGTTAAGTATCTCACTTGCAGCTGAATTGTCATTTAAGCAAACAGCACTAAGAAGTACTGTACTTGACAGCAGTTAAAATACTCTGTTAATATTCCCATCTATACTTTTGCTGCATTTGACACAACTTGTGTATCCCCCTGTCACAGCTCAGGCTGTGTGCTCAGCCAGGCAACCCAGTTCCCTGGCAGCTGCTGCACCAGTGCTTTGCCTGCACAGGGCAGAGCAGCCAGCAGGGAAGAGGAGCAGGGAAACCTGACATGCAGAGAAGTATTTTTCCCCATTCTCTTCTAGGTCCCTCAGCTCCTCATATCTGTAAGTGGTAGAGGGTTTGTGGTAGAGATGAGGGTGGTTTGCAGCTTTTCTCCAGTGGGCTGTGGGGCTTCTTGGTGGAGTTTCTTGGTCCCAGCATCATGCTGCTCTGCATCTCAGAGCAATTACAGCATCCTGCTTGCTCCACTCTCTGGGGTGTCCTTGTTTCCTTTGAACAAAACACTCTCCTTTCAAGTGGAGATAGCAGAGAGACAGACAGTGTCCCCAACAAGAAACCTGTAAGTAATGTTTCTTAGCAAAATACCTGATTACCTAGATGCATTTTACAAAGCATGTAGTTATTTTTCATTGCAGTGCTTGGCAATGCAAAACCACCACAGGACACACATAACTCTGGCTCAATATCTCAGTCTGAAATGCACCCAATAAAATGGAAAAATCTGGGTCTTGGGGATAAAGCATCTCACAGCTGGTAGGAACTGCACACTGATTAAGAGCAGACCACACCTGCAGACACCTTCTGCCCTTCCTCACGTTAGCTCCAGCCCTCAGCAGGACATGGTTCCTCAGCACTGGGCTGCACTGCCATGGAAGTCATGTGAGTTCCCCTTTTGCCCTGGTTCCAACAGGCCACACTATTTCTCCTTGCATGGAAATAGACTTCATGGACCTTCTTTGGTGTTCACACATTAGCCTGAACTTGACTCTTCTGCTTTGTTGTTTTCCTTTCAGGTTGACCAAACATGAGCCATCTTCACCCACAGGGAAACTGTGTTCAGTACTTTTGTATGTAAAATAATTCTGAATCTCCAGAAGCATTTTACTAATGAGCAAGTGAGGTTCACAACACCTAATTGCACAGGCAGATCCAAATGATGCTCTCAAAAGGTGTTTTGGTGACCTGAGCCTCCTGGCTAACTCCAGATCCCAGGGGAATGGCAAGACCCCAAGAACTGTGATAAATCAACAAAACTCACAGGGCAGAGAGGGGATAATTCTGACTCCCAATCTTTTAATCTCATTTCACTCTGAGACAACCTGTGTTCAAACAAGGTATCTGCCAATTTAGGAAACTTGCACAAACAGCTCCTGATCTGAGGGAATTCTGCAGATTCCAGCCTCACAGGTAAGTGTCAGCTGTGACAGTCTGTCATGGAAAGGGAGAGTTCCTGCATGTTCCTGAAGAAGCAGTCTTTTGCAATGACAGTAAAAGGTTTTGCACAAGTGACAAAAGAGATCAGAGACAGACACATTGCAGAGGCAGGGCAACTTACAGTGTTCATGGCACCTAGCAAGAAGCTCCAGGTCGTCTGCGTGGTAGTAATCGTACCCTGACGTTCCCAGAACCTCAAAGGGTAAATATCCTATAATAGGTGGAGCCCTAGAAAGGAAGCAAAGGGCAAGGAGTGAGCACAAAACTTGACACTTTGACATCCTGGCAGATAAGCTGTGATACCAGCAACAACCACCATTGTTCACTTGGCAGGGGGATCTGGAGTGGATTTTCATATAGGCAGTGATGCATTTTCATATACAAACAAAAAAACCGACAGCAAGGGAGAGGTAAAAATTGAGAAAATGAAAAGGTGTGTGTTTACTGTTTCACAGCCTATTCATTATGTGGGTGTTGAGAAGGGCATGTACATATGTGAGTGACTCAATTCATTAAGGATGCTTGTGAGACACAGCTTGAGAAATGCTATGGCTGATCTGCACATAACAACTTAGAGCTAGAGTAAAATTATCCAGTAGGTTGGATGTCAGTGTCATCTGGGTAGTAACTGCAGAAGAGAGAATAAGTGGGAAGCTGCAGTGTGTGTCAGGACCAGCTTGGGAAAAAGTAATTGCTTCCCTGGAAAAGCTTGGGAAACTACAGCCAAGAAAACTTTCTGTGCTGGTAGTACAGATAGCAACAGGCATGGGGCTGATTTAGGGCTGGTTTTGCTTTGGTTGGTAGAGAAGGAATTGATGAAGTATTTAGATAGGCATGTTGCAATGACTTACCTCACTATTCTGCTATCAATTCTAGATTTTCCTTTTTCTAGGCAAAACATGAGATATTTTTAAAGCAAGTATCCTAACACAGCCTTCACTGGAGCCTGACAGCTTATGATTATGGAACAACACTGAAATGTGGGGAGAAAACCACTGTTTTTGTCTCTGCTCCCTGTATCAGCACGTCACTCTCCATCTCCCAGTGCTCAGGTACACTCCTGCCTGCACCAACTCAAGCACTCAGTGAGGCAGGACCTGTGCTAATGTGGCTGCAGGATGTGCTGATCATGTTCACCTGCCAAGTTCAGTGTGTTTCTCAGGAAGAGGGCAAAATGGTAAATAACTCAAAATGGGGCAGGCTGAAGGCAATGGTGCCTATCAAACCTGCCCCTCCTGCTGCCCCTCTCCTGGTCAGCTGAGTGCTCTTAAGGAAGAAGGCCATAAAGTGGCCAAGACTGTGAGGAAAAAGTTATTTCAGTGCATTACACGTGGGTTTGGAAGTATCAGTCCTGAGTTTCTTGGTTATCACTGTGTGAAATTCTCTCTTGGCTGAGCCACCCAGCTCCACATTATTCCTCTTGAGAGACACAGTGGGCATAGGTTATTCAGCCACAGAGAGCCCAGGCAGGTCTATAACCTCCCTCCTCCCCACAGCTGTGGGCAGTCTGGCACCAAGAAATGGGAGGAGAAGGACAAACAGCAGTCCCAGGAGGAGGGAGGTGTGAGCAGGAGCTCCTGAGTCCCAGCACAAGGGGCTAGCTGGGAGAGCCAGGCCTCCACTTGACAGCAAATCCCTTGGAACAGAATGTGCTGAGCACACGGTGGTCTCTGTCACAATACAGCTTCATTTATTTAAGTAACTTTTCATAGCACTCTGTTCCTTTTCCTCATGTGACCCAGATTTCTGTTAGTGATGATAATATGTGTATTTATTAAAGTGTCCTTGCTGTCTCTTTGGCAGAATGCATCACTGTTTCTCCTATTTTTAATGACATGCTTATATTCAAGACAATAGTGTCTTTCAGATGCACATCAGATGAACATTTAAGCTGATCAGGAAAGTATTATGCTTTCCTGAATATCACCAGAGCTCTTCATAAGAGAAAGCAACCACAAAATACTCCTCATCTGTCATTTAAGAGGAGATGCCTTGTGGAGCAATTTAAAAGTGTCTTGTTAGCTTAAGTTCTCGCCCTGAGATCTGCAACTTGCTGTGCAAATGGGAATGCACAGTCTTTAGAGAGCCTTTTGAGTGCAGTCTTTTAATAAATGAAGAGAAAATAAGAACAGTACCACAGTGAAGAAGAGAAACAGATCATTATCAATGTTAATGTGTTTCTCTTCCTCGACACATATTTACATATAGACCCAGAATACAGATTTTTCCTATTTTTCTCACGTTTATCTAGATCTATGGAATGTTTTTATTGCATCTGTCTTTACTCTGATTTGAATTGTGATCATGACAGCAAAGGTCCTGATTCCAGCTTCTGCTGGGTACCCTCTGCCCCTGCTGATGGCACACCTCAGTGTCAGGCAGCCTGTGGTGATGCAAATCAGCAAGAAACAGCAACATTTCCCAGTGTCCTGCAGATTGTACTGCAGAGAGCTTGGAATCAGTGATTAAATGAGACAACTCCCACCATCTCCTGCTCATTCTTGGGTCTGAGCTCACTACTTGCATATGGATCTGTCACAAACTCTGCCTCAGCATGTGCATCATCTTTATTTCCTCTCAGTAGCAATGGCTTTCTCTCTGGGGATATCAGTGGGACTGGAGTGCCTGCAAGCACCCAGCACAGAGATTCCCCTCTGAGTCATAACCCAGATTCATCAAAAGACTCTTTGACAAGTTTCAAAGTAGCTCCTACTCATCTTTTTCACAGGAGCTGCTGGGACACAGCCCTGTGGAAAAGCAGCTCACTTGATAAGTGACGTGAGGGGCTTAGGGCTCTTTTACAAATCTTAACATTAATCAGCTGATTCTAAAAATGTGCATTATCAGAAAGGCCAATTAAAGTCTAACAAAGCCACTCCAGCAAGATCTCATCTGAATTAATAATTATCTGACTGTCCCAAACCACCCATAATCAACTGTAGGGCTGTCACAGGGTCAGTTCCTCCATGCTTCAAGGCATGATGTGAGGCACACACCTTGTGTCCTATATAAATGAAAGTTATTTCTCATTTTTATTTGCTCTCTCTCTTGCTCTAAATGTGGAGATGGTATTTAGATTTTTTCCTCCAATATTTTTTTTCTTTAGAGCCTTATTTACTAGTCTTCTGTTTTTAGTAATGACTACCTTTGCACAGCTCACAAGGGGAGGGATAATGAAGAGAGTAGGATTTTGCTTATGCACATATGTCAAATACAGAGAAGTAAGAGAGTGAATAAAACCCTCCAGCTTCTTTTGAAGAAAATTAATCCTAAATTAAGCAGCTTAATAAACTGGTTCCAGTCTGTTTCATTCACCAAGCTGAATTCTAGCCCACCATATTGCATTGTCAAAAACGAATCTATAATTAAATAATAAAATCCACTGGTTTTTATTTTGTTTTTAGAAATTCTATCATTTCTCAAGGTGAAAAGTCAAAAGTTTATTGACACAGCAAAAGTTTTAGAAGGATTCCTGGAAGCTGTAGCTGTAGAAAAGAGGAGCTAAACCAATATGGGGAATGTATTGGGACCCACACTGCTCACTTTCAATGACTTATTATCTTGGTTAGGAGATAAACATTCTTCTAGACATTTTCCATGGTTTGTTACTTGCCTAAAATACGGAAAATAGTGAAGCATTTAAGGATGCCTAAGAGCTAAGTTCAGGGTACTGCTACTTACTAAGTTGCATGTAATTAGAACTATTCCATTTGGGATCTTAGGCAACAGGTATACAAAGTTTTCTATTTTTAAACTACAGTTCATTTATTCTTCAGTGACTAAACCCAAATCTCTTACCTGTGGTCCAAGAATAAAAACTTCCATTCTAAACTATGCCTCGATGTAAATTCTTCACATGGCTCTTCAACGTTGCAGAGCTCCTGCAAAATAGTGGATACATTCAGACATTTAATTCTGTGAAATGACAAAAGGAGCCTGCTATCAAAACCTAGCATGCATCTTGTTGATATAATAAACCACAGCAAAATACAGTGCTTTTAAAGCACTTGACTTATTTTCCTCTAAGGAATGTGTAAGATTTGTTTTATGCATGAACTGATGAAAAATGGCTGAACAGTTTACCTTGAGCTGAATTTCAGAGCTAGGATAAATAGTCAGAGTCTTGTCTTGCACTCTCTAGGCAAAATTCCCCTGCTTTTTGCAAATACTGGTATTTGAATATGGATGACAGCTCCAGGTCCAGGCTCTAACTGAGCTGGCCAATGCCCTCCTGAGCATGCAGCACCTACGGTCGTTATCCCTGCCATCAGTGCCATGGGACATTTACAGACCAGCAGGAAGAGGCCATGACACACGTTTTCAGTGTTTTAAGATGCAGATGACTTCCTTACACAAAGGAGTGGTGGATGCAGTTTGAAGTTTGAAGGCTGCAAATTCCCAAGGGGTGTAGCTGGTCACCTTGTCCTGGAGCTTCCCAGGCTGCCCCCTCCGAGACACCCCACCACAAAACCACCTCTTCTCAACAGCAGCTCCTGCTTTATACCTTAGCTTTCCAAAATACATGTTTATACCATCTCCCACTCCCAGCCACGGCCACGTCCCCTCTCCTGTACCAGCCCAGTGCTGCTGACCCTGCTGCGGGCCGTGCCGGCCGGGGCTCACCTTCAGGAACTGCGGCGTGACCAGACGAACAGTCGCCACCAGGCAGATCTGCTCCTCCGCGGCTGACCTGAAAGCCCGTGCAATAGCTGACTCAAAGCCATTACAGGAGGGTGTAGGCACTAGAAACAACCAGACAATTTATTTAAGAAGAAGAGGAAGGAGAGGTTTCTTCTCGTGTTAAGACAGGTACTGAAGAAACCCAAGCAACAAGCTCCTCCTGCCCACGGGGTGATGCCACGCTGATCCACGCTGACGTTATTTAAAGCACGACCCTTCAGGCTCCACGTTACACAGCTGTAACCACCTACCCGTGGCTTGCAGGGGAGCTTTGTAAGACAGCTCGGAGCAGCTCACAGTGTGCAGCTGCAGTCTCCTTGTCAGTCTTTCTCCAGGCCAACATTTGCAAGATTCAGGATTTTACAGGCACCTCAAAGTACTTAATCTCTGTAAAGTGTCATTCAACTGCCACAAGTGAAACAGAATACCATATTTTACTGGCTATTTGAATAAGTAGGCTGCTTTACAATTGGCAGTGGGTCAAACAGAGGCATTTTCAGTCTGGTATCAGCTTTAGGCACAACATGCAGGAGAGTGCACTCTTCTGATCAACAGACTCCCCACCACTTTTGTATGAAAAATATATCCAATGTATGCACAGCTCATTCCATCCCTGACAATTATGGGGCATTTTCAGCAGAAACAGAGCCTTTAAGATGCTACAGATCAAGACAATTTAAAGGAGAGAGGTAGAGAGACAAACGTAGGCCAGAACAATAACTTACCATGAGTAAAATATTTAAAATCCACTACAAATTTCACATATTCATACATCAGGGGTTCATTTGGATCTAAGCTGCCTCTTGCTAAATGGCAACAAAACTCTATTTGTTTTTCTGCTGAAATGAGAGAAAGAGACGGAGACACAGACAATGTTATTAGAAGTCTGCACTTTAGCTCGCTCACATATTTAATTTATCTACCAAGTGGTAACTGAGCACACCCTGCTGGGAAGCTTCTGATACCCAGAAGTAAATACATAACTACTAGGAGCAATTATCATCTGTTTCTGCTTAAGGAAATGTATTCTCACCCTTTTTTCCTGTCTTTGCAGTCACCCCAGTAAGCTGAGTGTGAAGCCCTGGCTGTACTGGTCAGCAGGATTTTCCCCTGACTTCAGGGATGAAGGATTTCATGCAGAGCAGTGACATGGTATTGCAGTACTCTGCTCTGGCACTGCTCAGTAGGACCAAAGGGCACTGAACTCACCCTAAACCCTTCCATTAACAGTGGAAGCCACTGTGCCAAAGCTCTAATCCAGTTTTCTGCCCCAAGTCTGAACTCTGTGGATTAGACCACACGGCCTTCAGCATGAGGGAAACCACCCTAGGCAGAGCATCACCAGGCTGCTCAGAGCATCACCAGGCTGCTCAGCTCCCACTGGTGCCCATGGGGCAGCAGGGAGGGAGCCCAGTGCTGCTCAGTAGCCTTGCCAAACCCACTGGGAAAGGGGTGGGGGCTCAGCACAGACTTAATGAAACACAGGTGTTGGGAAGATTCTGCTGCCTGCTCTGGTCCTGGGGACATTTTCTGCAGGAAAGGGACATGGGACAGCAGCCAGCAGTACAGATCCAGATGGACTGTTCAGATAGGAAGGCTTTTGCTTAAGTTACATTAGGGCTTCTCTTGTGTCCTGAGACATGCAAGCTTCCTAAGGAATAACGGCTCTGCTAAAACTGTTTGGGATTTCTCCAAATGTTTTTCCCTTGAGCCCTCACTCCTTTCTCAGGGTTAGTCTAGCATCCCATTAGAAAAGCATCTACCATCCAAGGGGCAAAGCAGATGGTAAAACAAAGACTGTCCTAATCAAAGAGCAAGTACTAGGAGCATATAGGAACATTAGAGATGTGATGCACTAAAACCCACAAATGCAGCAAAACAGAAGTGGCAGGCAAGAGCCAGCTGGAGGGCTCTGTGCAGACTTCCCTGGGAGCTGTTTACCTTTGGCAAACTTCTCTGACCGACAGACAAGAGCAGAGCTTACCATTTAGAAAATCAGCTGCAACAGGATCTGTCATGAGCACATGTGGAGAAAGGAGCTTGTACACCTCGCTCTGCTCCCCCTCAGGCAGAAAGTTTAATATATTTTGGTCCACCAAATCTGACTGATACAAAAGAATGCTTTGTCATGTTCAGCAGTACAGCCTGACACAACCACATGCCTTTTCACCCCTCAGCAGAGCACAGACACTGCCGGTCTTGTGCGGATGCCTAAGACAAGGAAGCCCAGTCAATCTGGAGATGGATCTAGGGCAGAATGTAACCCTTAGACTATTTTACCCCAGGATTACTATCTATTTACAAAAGGTTGAATGAGTCCCAGAGGTTGCCCTTCAGTTCAAACAGACACAGGCTGGAGAAGAAACCCTGGTACCCCAGGAATATAACATGATGAGAAGTGAAACATTATTCTTTGAAAGCAAGACACAGAAGAAGGAGAGCTCCTCCCTACATCCTCCATTTGTCTTCTAGGCTGAACATCTGGCAAAATCAGCTTGACCTGCAAGTGATTCAGTGCTCATCAACCCACACATCCTGACTAAAGGGGTTCTACCAAAATGTCAGCATAGATTTGTTCTTTGCACATGACATTCAGGTAACTGTGTGCTTGAATTTTCCCTCATATAGGGCATCCTTGGTGCTTCATGCTTGGCATCAGATAAAGAGAAAAATGTTTTTGAGGGGCCAAGCTGAAATTTCTGCACCTGACAACTAACTAGTTTCTAGAAGCCCAGAAAACTCTGAGGCCACACATTTGTTACTAAAGACTATGGGCTCAAAGTAGAAAAACCCAATGTCATTCAAAGAGCATAGATTCAGTTCTGAAATAATATTTACATTATATAAGAAGAGCTCCAGCACTTATTTCACAATCATAAGATTTTCCATTAACCTGGGGGGTCAAACACCTCCCAGACCTTTAGATGGATAGCCAAGTGATGAGCTAGGAGCACAGTGATTTTACATAGTTGGGTTTTTTTAAGCTAACTCATAGACCCTGGGAGACAATCTGTTATTCACAGGAACTTGAGAAACTCCACAAGAGTTTCTTGGTTGACCTCCCACCCACAGTCAGTTCCCTTTTTGGTTGGACAAAACCAATCCCCAGCCCTGCATTGACTGATTTAGGAGGGGAATCTGATTTAGGAGCCTTCAGTGTACTGCATGGTCAGAACTTACCGGTAAGTGTCCTAGCAGAGATGAAACACTATCAGATACATAAATAATAATCCCATCAGTGGTAAGAGCAATGAGAAAGCCATCTAGTGCCTAATGATAATAGGCAGGAAAAAAAAAGAAAAAAAAAAAAAAGAAAAGAGAATTATGCAATGGAAAAACTTAAAATATTTTAGACTCATCGATTCTTTAGTGATGCTTCTAACAGCTTAAACCTAGCAGAAATTAATCAAAGAAATGACAATTCAATGTGGAAAAATAAAAATTACACATGCTAATTCAACATTCTTTTTATATTCTTATTTTCTCATTCTCATTATTATTAAATTGACATGTATTTTTCACCCAGTGAGTATTTATTTAACATGAAGTGAGACAGTGATGCTTAGAATTTCAACACCCACACAATCCTGCTGACTTCAGTCACTTCATTATGTGTTCTGAATTACACAATAGTTAACAAACTCAGTGCGTAAGGAGATGTCAGATATCATCATGGCAAACACAGCTTTGTGGATGGATAGATGGATGGATAAGCAGAGACAGAAAAATTATACAATTATGTATTTTTAGCAGTTTATGGACAATATGAAAAAGATCTAAAGCCTTATTTATTTTGCTTAAAGCACTGATTTCTAAGACTAGTGACAAAACAATTTTAAGGCTTGTTTTGTTTCCCCTTTGTCATTTGCAGGGGTTTCTGTCCCAGAGTTAAAGCTCTCTGTCCCTTTTAAGTCACTGCCTGTGCTTTTCCCCTTGGATGTTGTGTTCTCCCTATTCTTCACAGTATCTCCTTGTACCATTTACAAGGTGTCAGTCCTTATTCTTCTCTAACATCAAGATCTGGGAGGTTTAATAGCTGGTCAGCACTGTGCACAAAGCCGGCTCTTCTAAAGACACTGTCAGGCTGCTCTGCAGCTTAGCTACAGGGAGCCAAAGATGCAGCATTCACCATCTCCCCCACCTCACTGCCAGACTCTGCCTTTGCTCAAATCGAGTCCTCTCTGGAAAAAACCCACTGATTTTAAGCAAACCGTTCAGTGGTCTACTGGAGTCCAGCAAGGCAGCAGGTATTATAGGGCTTGCTCTCCCCCACCACTTCCAATCTAAGGGGGAATTTGTTTTGATTCAGCTGGAACAAGCTAGCTTGTTTGGCAAGAGAGATTCTCAGAAAGAACGAACAGACTTTTCCAGAGAGGTGAGTCATGACATCCTGATGAAAAGGAGTAACTAAGGCACAGCAGCACCTCCCAGCTCAGCCCAGCATACACCCTTATTTTGGTGGGGCAAAGAGCAGCAGCTGCCCACGCAGGGTAGGAGATGTCCCTGCCAGAGGAGCGTGCAGCACAGACCCAGAGCCACATCCTTATGAGGGGAGAAATGTAGGTTTGGGGGATGTTTCTAGACTGGCAAAGCATTTTAGAGGTGGGAGTATAAGAGCTGTTTTCCTGAATGCACTTAAAGGCAATTCAAGCAGAAGAGGCAGCACTCCCATCGAGAGGACAGCAGCGCACAGGCAGCAGCTGCAGAGGCAGCACAGGCAGTGCTGCCTGGCTAATGGGATGTGGGAGGAACAGAGCTGCTCTGCTTTTTTCAGGTCCTTTCAAGTTTTTCCTAAAACTGCCAGCTCTAGCGGCTCTTCTGAGAAAAGGAAATTCTCTTTTTCCTCTCTCACCAGGCCAAATCAGCCTTGATTCCCAAATGAAAAGCCATTTATCTTTAATGGGAAGCAATCTTATTTTTAATTCTCTGTTTGAAAAGCATTTAGTACAACATTGGTCTCTGTCAGGTTTGTATTGTATGTGCCAGCAGAGTAGAAATCATTAACATTGGGACCTACAGGTGAAAAAGAAGTGTATATCCCTGAACTACTCCACTGAACTGATTATTTCTCACTAATCTATTTAATTTCTTCTTACCTCTAACATCAACTGGGTGAACTCCTCGTTGCTAAGAAATGAAGGCTTCCAGTCTTGTCTAATCTGACAGGCTTCTGTCTGTGCTGTGATTTCTTAAAGAGAAAATATCAAAAAAGCAACATGACTCATGCTACTTGGATTTTTTTTCATTTTCAAGAAAGACTAGATTTCTTTAAAAATGCTGTTAGAGGAATCATCCTCATATCATTCTTCACACAAAGCCTTCTTGCATGCAACAGTCATTTTCCATGCCATCATGATACAAATGCATTAGAAATCAAGAAAGGGAAATGGAGACATTTTAGGTGGCCTGAAGATAACCTTAAAAAAATAAGATCAATGGGCTAATTTTAGAGTAGTAGAGCATCCTTGTGAGCAAATGCTGTCTGCAATTCTGGAGCTGTTTCTTTCAACTCTGGAGCTGTTTCACAAGCTGCTCTTGTGAGTGCCCAGGCAACAGGACAGGCTTATCATCTCCTAATCCAAGAGACCTGGGAAGATGGCATAGAATACTCCCTCCCCTGACTTTTGTAATGGGCACTGTTCCTCAGCTTTTCTGTTTGGGAGCACACAAAGCAGGCCAGGGGATGTGGAGGCCAGTGAGGGTAATGATGTATCCACAGTGAAAACCACACAGCACTGCATCTTTTCAAATCTGTCTGTGTTTAACTGGTCAGCAATGTATTCAGCCCTAGCCCATCTCCTGCCTTATTCTGCCCCTCACTCAGGCTCGTGGGTGAGGACTCACTCGTCCTCTCTGGGTGGCTGAGATGCTTGGGAAAAACAGTTTGCATTTTCTGAGTGGAAATTGGCTGCTGGGCAGCTGCAGGGCCAGCACCCTCCAGTACCTTTCTGTTTCTGTAGGAAGTCGATGGTCCTCTGCAGTATTGTGGACTTGTCCATCTTGAGAGGGTGGCCGTGGCCCTGCAGCATCGTGCAAAGCTCTTTAATGAGGACATTGAACTGGTCTCTCCTCTTCTTCTCAGATTTGTTGCGTGATGCCCTGGGTGACAAAAACATAAATGCCACTAAGCAGAATGGAGGACCTACAGCACACACCAGGGTGAGGTGATCTACCCTGCCCCAGCAAAACACTTTAAATACAAGAATCTAAACTCTGCTGGGAATGTTTATTTGTTTAAAATTGGGCTTTGGCACACAAAGATTTTGCTGGAACTTAGAACCTTGTAGCAAGACTGAACTCACCAGCAGCAAGGAACACCTGGAGGTAACACATATTTGGGTTCATTTGGGAAAGATCATATCCTTACATACATTTCAGCAGCAGTTCCCACTGTTTCAAAAGCAGTGATAGTGAAGGTGTTATGGGAGAAATTCCTCCAGTAAGAGAAGAGTATGTTCATGCATATTCACGTTTTGCTGACTTAATTTTTATGAACTTTTGTTTTGCAGTTAGTACACACACATATAAACATCAAAATGTGAAGGATTTCTCTGATTTGCACTTGCAAAAGGAGCTTATCAAGAGACAGCACTGTGCAGAGGGAACTAAACTGCAGAATAAAATCTTGCATGTGGTCTTGAAAATCTACTGCTGTTGATATATGAAACTGGGAATGTTATGGGTCTGGCTGCAGAACTACAACTGGTTTTCAGTTCACAAATCAAGAATATTTATTAGGTTTTCCCCCTCCACTAAAAACAATAAAGGAGAAAGCAAATCCATTTAGTTCCTTCCAAAGTGTTCTTTCCAATGCTCATATCTGAGATAACACTTTTGATACAACCTCTTTCAGTAGTAATTAATTTGCTTTACAAGTGTATTCATGATGATACATACTTCCTGTGCTCTAGACTGAGGGTGGTGGGCAGAAAGCATTTCCATTCATATTCAGGTTGGCATTTGGATGTTCTCAGATCCAGCACTCACGTTCACAGCCATCTCTGGTTTGGCACTAGTGTACAATGACTAAATAGAACTGAGCCAAGTGCTTCTCTGACAGGAGACTAACTCAGGCCTGGCTAAAGCAGGACTGCTAAGGGAACTCTACCCCAGGTGGGCAGTACTGCTTGATGCCAATAAAATCACAGGTCAGGAATCCTGCTTCAAGATAATAAATAGCCACGGGATAGCACGAGATCCTGAGGGCACAGCAGTGTAATTTAAGGATCACTCAGCCAGATAACCCATTGTAGGGGTGGCCAAGCTCTGTGAGAAGCCTGAATGGTGACTTAAATTATGCTGCTTGTGGTTAGCTATACACAGCCTGTAAACTGTGTGGGAGCTTTGCCTCTGACATCAGTGGGGTCAAGTTCATTGTCAAGCACTGGACAACACAGCATTTACAGTTCTCCTCCAGGAGTGCATCCTGTCATACCTCTTTGCCCTGTCCTTCTCATCTTCATCCATCAGTTCGTTTACACAACACAGGGCTCTGCAAGGAAAAGACAGAAGTACTTACTGAGGCACATTCCCTGATCTTGCTAAGAATGTCAAAACATGGAGTATGGTGGTTTGTACCTAAAGACCTCCTGGATGTTTCAATCTTCCCTTTCCCAAATTCCACTCTTGGTATGTCTTTCCTTGCTTGTTCAGTCAGCTACCGAGGCATGAGAAGTGAGACTGCTGCTACATGCCCAAACATCCACCTACAAGGACTTTAAAGGGAAAGATCTAAAAACTAGCAGCCCCTCAGCCTGCCTTTGTCCTGCCCTCTGAGCCAGGATAGGGAATCCTGCTGAAGCACCCATCTCTGCACAGGAATCAGCATCTTCCTGGCAAATGAGAGCATGACAAAAAGAGAGAGAAATCTGACCTGGTGTCTGCAGCAGGCAGCACCCCAGCTGGTCCTGCTCTGGGAAATCAGAAAGGTTACTGATTTCAATCATTGCCTGCCCTGATTGAAACATAGCTGAGATTTCTTTTCCAGTGGAAAGACACAGGAGAAAGAAACTGTGCTAATCCCCTAAAGGATTTGTCTTAGGCAACAGCAGCCTATTACCAGGATATCTAAGAGATGATTTGATAGACAGGCTCATCCAGAGCATCCTGCAGCCAATGACTGCTGCTTGCACTGGTGGACTTCTCCCACATCATCTGAGCTGTGTCCTGGGATTCATACCCAAGGCTTCAATTTAAAATATCCTCACCTGGCACTAACCAGGGAAGGAGAAGAGTTGGCAACAACTCCCAGTAAGGACACAGTACTCTCAAGCCCCATGAAATGATGGAAAATTCAACACAAGGGTAACTTCTTCACTGGTGACTTGCTTTCTGTGACTCAGATGGGCTGAGTCTGAGGGACAGAGAGCCAGGGAGGTGCAGGTGAGGCAGCTGCTGTCACTCCACACCACGTTGCCCAGGTCAGCTCTGCTGGATTGCACCCCTTCAGACACCTCCAAAGAGGAAATCACACCATCCCCACCATCAGAACCAATCTGCCCCATCTCCACTGAGCACTTTCCCTGCAAAACACCCCATGCTGCCCAGAACTCAAGGGGCATTTTTCAATAGGTACATCCAAAAGATTTTCTCTGTTTAGAGACTATTCCAAGTTCAAACAAGTTGGTAGCTATAAAAATAACACAAAACAGAACCACCCACAACTGCCAGGAAGTCAGGGATCCTGCTCACAGCAACAGCTACAAAATTTTATACTTCCTTCCCTGCTCCAGGGCAAGGATCTCCCTCTCTGCAGATGACCTGGGCAGAAGATACTGTATGAATTCTTTTGTTATGAATGCATTCCATAGAGAGGGAGTGGTTCTCACTGCCTGAGTCACCAAAAGCTACAAGCCAAGTTAGAAATTACCTGTTCTATTCCTCAGATTCATCAGTCCAGACTGACAGAGTGGGATTAGCACTTCTTATCACCATGTAAATAGAGATGGAGAAAAATTAATCCTGGAAGGAAAAGCAAGTCCAGTTAAAACACAGTTGCAGGTAAGACTTAGCCTAGACAGCTGCAATCACCTCAAGCTGAGAAAAGTCTACCACCACAAATCAGAACCATGCTCAAGTGTGACTAATGAAAGCTCAGCAAAGTGATGGAGCTGGACCAAGTTCTTGGGCTCCTGGCTCTGTGGGCACCACCTACTGCCACAGAAGCAGCCTGGGAAGGCCAGTGTGACCTCTCATGTCCAAAAAGCTGTGTGACCCAGCAGGGTGGCAGAATGGCCCTACTGGCTTGGAGCCACTGAGGATCAGCTGGAGCTCTTCCAAAGTATGACAGTTTATCTGCTGTGCTGTGAAAACCAGAAGTGTGACCTTTACCTCATCTATAAATCTTGCAACCAAAACCTCCTTCAAGACAAGCATGATCAGCAAAGTCATCACAAGCCACAACCACCCACCTGTGAATGGACTCAAGGCCCCCCCTTAATACCTGCTACTGATGGGACACACAAAATCTAGGGAAAATATCATGTAACTCCTGACACCCTCAGTGAAGCTGCAACTGGAAACAACACCTGCATAGCAAACTTAAACACAGTGTATCTGCTGTGCCTGTTCTCACAGCAGTGCTACTCCAGTCAGGCTTTACTCCAGCTCAAAAGGAGTGTGTGATCTCATTTGTTACCCTCTTGAGCTGAGGCTCTGATCCCCACTGCTCATCCCTCAGTGCTGTTCTATCAAAGTCACTCAGTTGTTTATTCTCTAGAAGAATGTCCCCTACAGGAGATTTGGTGACTGGGGATAAGTTCAGAGATACACAGGTATAAAGAAAAGTATCTTTAAAGCAATGGTTTAAATTATGAAAAAATGCTTGTGGATACACAGAAAGATCTATCAAAAATTTTCAGGGAACGTTCTTTGTGCACAGGCTTGACCATGCAAAAATTCAGCTAAAGAAAAGGGTTTTTCCCAAGCCTGGAGTGCAAAGCATTATTTTGTAGAAACTGTATTTTATGGAAACTTTGCCCACAGGCTGTCTAACAACTGAAAGCTCCCAGGAAGCCTGGTGGGTTTTCTGCCTCATTAGAATGGTTGGTGTCCCACCCAGCTGGAATAGCAGCAAGCTGAGGGAAGCTGTTTGGTCACCAAGAGAGTCAAAAAAGAAGCTAACTCACTGAGCCTAAACTGGGAAATGAAGCCTGGATTCTCCAGTCTCCAGGAGGAGCTATCACTGCTGCAGTACAGCAGATGTGGGCTGCCAGGGACAGAGGAATGAGGCTCCCTAATGAATGTGAGCAAAGCCCTCAGCCAACACCAGACCTGGAGGATAAATGGCCATAAAAGAATTCACAGGCCCAACCACAGAGAGCAGCTTTTTGCATGATGCAGCAGGACAGTGAGCAAGAAAAAGTCTTAGTAGAAGACACCTAAGGACAAAATAATCTTAACTGGATTAAGCAATTCAGGACTGCATTTAGCTAAGTGCTTTTTGTCTTGTTATAAGACAGAGCTAAATATAGTAACCAGAATACTTAAGAATAGTTTCATAAGGGTTGTATACATTCCTCAGCCAGCTAAGACACTTAGCACGACTGACAGCAGTATGTCTGCAGGTTAAGAGTATTTTAAATAGATCCAGATAGAATCTCTTTGACCTTAACTGCATTAATCAGAGGGATCAAAATTTATTTATTGCCTTCTGAAAATCCCCTTCTGTAACACTTTGAGAGAGGGATTCCTGAACTCTGTGGGCAGGTAAAGAGGAAACTTGTCATTGCTGCTGGCATTGTTTCTCACCCCACCTACAACAGGTGAGGATCAGCTTTCTCACAAAGCAATGCACATCCATCACTGCTTAATGCCCTCTGTAAAGGGAAATTATTTTTCCTTCCTTTGTACAGGGAGTCTCAAAACCCACTCACAGTGTTTTAAGGGTACATTATATTTCAGACTTTTCAAATATCACAGCATTTGAAGTTGTTTCCAGGGTTACAGAAAGGGTAATGTAGCCAAATGACAGCCTTAACAAGACAAATGGACTTTGCAGTCAACATCTAATAGTTAAAGCATTACTCCATGCTATCTGCTATATTCTGGCATATTTTTTACTGAAGAGAGAACGTCAGAGGGAATTTTCTGTTTTGCAGAACTCTCTGACTTCAGGAGCTATCTAAAACTGCAAACCTGTGCGTAAAGAAAATGTTTATTTATTGACTTGCTGCAAACCATCAAAATATTTACATTATCTTAGGATAATCCTTAATGGAACAGTCAGACTTGTGTCCTGAAACCAGCAGTTCCTATGAACGTTTCATTACAGGGTAAATTTTAGTTATTTGGTTATGTCACTCGTGACAAGGCAAAGATATTTCTATGAGAGATGCTGCCCATTTCTTTGTGATCAGCAATGAATAAAGCTTTCATCCATCACCTAAAAGTGTCCCTGAACCCAGATGATTTGATTGCTTTTCCCAGCTATAACAACTGGTCTAATGTAAAACATTCTCTATGCATATAAGCTTTGTTCTGCTTGCATTTGAGTTTTCATAGAATTTTGCATTAAAGTAACATAAGGCAGTTAGGGAGGCTTCAAATCTATACCATAGGAAACACTTTAATTATGGAAATGTGCTGTGCTAATAATTTTCACAGACTTTGCATGCAATGAATTCATCAGAGAGCCCTCAATTACAAGATGCAGCACTTTGTGGCACAATGCAGTCACAAATAAGAGAGATAACACATTCTCCAGCAATATGATTTACATGTCAGTATGCCAATGTTTCATTATTCTTGAGGCAACAGGAGGGCACGACTGTGGTTGGCAGCAAAACAGCTGATTTCATTTTTAAAAGGCAGAATTTAACCTCTTCAGTAAAGTGCTGGTTCAAATATAAGATGCTTATGTAGATGGCATTTGAAAAACCAAGCAGCCTGGCTGAATCCCTGTGGTTGTTTAGCACAGGAAGGATCAACATCTCTGCTGATGCCCAGCAGCCCTGAAGTCACAGCCCCACTGCCAGTGCTGTGCCACTGACCCCGTGCTCCTGGCCACCCTCCTGTCACACAGAGACAGATGTTAGCCCCAGGGTCACAGCAAGTGGGCAAGAGCAGCAGCAGCAGCTGGGCACAGCTGTGGCATTCCCACCTGCCACAGCACCCCACAGGGCACGGCTTCAGCACTACTGTGTCACAGCCCAGCAAGAAGGCATCACACAGAAACACAAAGAGTAAACCAGGTGTGGCAGAGGAGTTGGATATCTGTGTTATTTGATCTGCTTGCTTAATTTTTTCTGCTTCTATTTCACCCTCTCCTTTCCTTGCCATGCCTTGCCTTCTGTTGTTCTTCACTCCTTTCTGCCCTTCCCTCACTTATCCCCACTGGACCACCATTCAGAGAATTGGATCTCTTTTGAATATGGCTTCTCTCCATCTTGCTGTTTCTTATATCACCTGCCTTCATCTTTCCATTGCTTTTTCTTCTCCATGTTCTTCACTTTCTTCTTCCCAAAAGAGAAAAAAAAGTACAATGATCTCAGTTTTGACAATCACCCAGCATTTCACTGTGGGAACTTGGCTTGCCCAGGTCTGAGGCACACATGACTGACAGGTTCTCTTCAGGGACACACTGCCTGGGGAATCAAGCTGGTGGGGATCTGATGGGTTTTGGCTCCAATGACACCCATGTCCAGCTCCAGGAGCACTGGGTCCCAGTCCCAGTTTCAGACCCTCTTTGGAGGAACTGGGATCTCCCTCAGGTCAGTGGTAGAGCTGTGCAGCTCCAAGCTTTGCACAAACACCATTCTACGGCCACAGGGTGGCTGAGGGAAGTGGTCCAGCACAGCACACCCATCCACAGCAGCAACACACTCTGCAACTCTTTGGGGCTACTATGACTGTACCTGTATTTTCACAGCATCTTTGTTTGCTAGAACGTGGGTGATGGTGCCCAGTGGGGGAGGGAACCAAATGTTCTGTGTTTCCCCCTTGTTAACTTGCCAGAAGTGGACTTTTTGTGCTACTGTTGTAACTGTTGCATCCCAATGCACTTATCTACAGCATACTCTCCCTGGTTTATTGAGCTCTAAATTTAGCTTGTTACCTGTGACACATTTATGACTACATTCATTATAGCAGTAACAGCTTCAGACAGAAGCTAAAAAGTGTCCAAAGAAAATGGATTATACAAAACAATTACACCATAAAAAAGGCTGTAACGGAACACTGTGATTCAGCACAAAAGTGAAATGAAAGATACAGGCAGGAACAATGGTGGTGTGTTGGCTTTTTTGTGTTTTGTTTTTTGTTTTGTTTTTGTTTTTAACCAATATATGGTGCTTCTGCAAAATGAAAGGCAGAAAAGGATTAAAAACTAACATATACTTGAAAAGAAAGGTGATTACTGGAACATTTTGTTCTCTAGGATTTTTGTCAGATCCTGGAGAAAATAGCTGTCCAAGTTTGCTCTGTTCTAGCAAATTGCTGAACCTTGCAGGATAAAGATACAACATTGTAGAATATTATTCAAAATGTCTCTGGGGTTTCTGTAACAAGAAGAACATGCATCTAATTAATTCTACCAATTTGTCTAATGGCCCCTTAAAATTCCCAAAACATGGCAAAAAGCAGAATGCTGATTCACAACCCTAAGAAATACAAAACTGTACTTTTAGCACAGGCAAAAGAATATTTCTTCTGCAGTCTTGGGTGGATACCTGTGTTCATTTGTTGCCATTCAGTTACTACAGGAAAGGTAAATAAATGTGTGTTGTGATATGAAATGATGATATCCAACCTATAAACAATTCTTTACCATACCTGGTGTTTTGTTAGAGCCAAATAATCCTCAAATAATGACAGGACTCTCCCTCACATAGGATGAGAACAAAGGTAGTTGTTCACAGTCAATCCTTCAGCAGCAGTTGAGATTGTGCATTTTCAGGGAACTACTTCCAGGACAGGTACACAGAGCTAAAGAGAAGGCAGGAATATTGAAAGTGAATGGTCAAAAGTCTTTTGAACAGAACGCTCTCCAAAACTTCCAGCTCTTAAAGCTCTGTTTCTGTTTCTGGTTGCTCCAAATGATGCAAATGCATGTGTGTGGGGGTGAGTGCATAAACACATATTTTACTTCAGAGCAATTTGCAAAAAAATACCGGCAGCAGTTTCTACCCAGGAAAGCAGAGGTGACATTCAGGATGACTCCTGCAGTGCTCACCTCCTGATCTTGGGAGTGAAGCAACCATTGCTGCTGCGTGCATGGGAGGGGAGGTGAGCAGAGAGCCCTTTCTCCTGCCTCAGGTCACTTCCTATCATATTCATTTTCCTGGCAAATCACAAAGGAGTGGGGGGTATGGGAAGGTTAACCCAATAAATTTCAGCAATGAAAACAGTGGCTTAACAAGCTAAAATAATTCCTCCCAAAGCTATTGATTCTCCAGCTTAAAAAAATTTCACCATCTGATCACAAACCTGGTGTTGAAATTCTGGCTCATTTCAGGGTTTCATTCAGAGGAGTTTTAACACTATCAGAGCCAACCAGCAAAGGTCAGCTGTGAAAGAAGCCAGCCCTCTGCTCTGTCGGCAGTGTTATCTCCTGCACAACTGCCTGTGAAGCTGGTGCTGGCCACCCTGACCCCTCCTGCTCCATTTTCAGGGAGTGCCAGCTGGAGCAGGGAGCGGGGGTCACCAGACTCCCTGGGAGGTGCTGTGCATTACTCCCACCAAGAGGACACAGCTCACATCAACTGCATTGGTGGCATTAACTGAGGTCCTTGGGTCCTTTTTCAGTTTTGGATTTTGTTTTGGCAACAAGGTAGGTACGAGGACAAACATGTCAAAGCTGCCGGTTTGGATGCATCACCCTGAAATCCCTCTTGTAATTCCTCTTCTATTTACTACACGTGAAACTCATCCTAAGCAGGGAGCTACATGAAGTCTTTGTGTCATTAAACCGCCTACCTTTATGCCTTTGAGCTCTCCCTGTCCACAGAATAAATGTAATCATTAGACAGCAAAGAAAATCAGTGATCTAATTAAACTAAATACCTTCTCCTCTACTTTTCTGAGTAGAGAACACTCCCAGCAACTACCAGTTCATTGAAAGGCAATAATAGTGTTCATGTCCTTAGCTGCTCTCTTTTTCTCTCCAAAAAATACATTTTTTGCATTGTTTCTTCTTTGCCTTTCTCTATCTTGTATATAAAATGCATTTCAGATGCTCGAGGATGGTACAGATAAGGAGATGAGCACTTGTGCTTTGTGTTTGCTTGTGCTGGAGGTTGAACTCATATTGCAAAAATAAAATGTGAGGCCTGAGGGGCTGCTTGCTTTGCACAGTAAAAGCAGGGGCCTTCAGCTGGGTCAGAAGTGGGTCCTAGGTAGTTTCAGGACCACACTGCAGAAGTGCTCTGCTCCAGTGGGGCAAAACCACTGTGTATGACTTGGCTCCATGATGCATCTACTCCCAGTCTGCAGGACCAGCAGATGGTAGGAGCTCTTTGTGGACTGGAGGATTTTCTTTCAAAAGTGTGTTCTGTCTACAAGCATTACTCCCTGGCCATTGCTCTACAAGTGTGTTTCAGCTCATTCTAAAGCCTGACAGCAGCCACAGCTGACAGGAGTCAGGCTGCAGCCATGGAAGTGATGTACTCACCACCTCTGAAAGCAGGAAGAGCCTAGCAGCTCCCAGCCCCGTTCAGGAGAGGAGCTTGATACTACCAGGGCTCTTGCACCGTCTGAGCAGATGTTTGGCAGAGCTGCTCCACACCTGCCCCTCTCTGGCACGCTTAGACTGACTGTGTGTGACACAAATCAGAGTCTGTTAGAAGCATACAGCCTGCTACACCTGCATCACCCTGACTGTGATCAGTCCTAAGTCTCTGGATCCCCCTTCCAGGAAAGGGCAATTCAGCTGCTGCTGGGACAGGTGGGAAGGCAGCTGGATGGGCTGGGTGCTGCACAGTCACTCTGCAGACAGGCAGCAACCTTTGGCCCTGTCATTTCTGCACTTCCTTGGATCTGCTTGGTCCTCTGCACAGTCTGGGGAGCCCTTCAGCTGGTGAACTCCTGGAAGTTTGGTTCTTGTTCAGCATCCTTTGATTTCTACTGAACAATGTCTACTTTCCTGACACTTTGCAAGCAGCTTGCTGCCATCCTTTCTCCTGTCTAATGCTTTTACCTCAGGAAGTCTCAGCACACTCTACAAACAAAGTTTTCCATCCTTGTTGTACAAATGAGGAAACAAGGGCACACATTTTACTTCTGTCTCCTTTTTACAAGTGCCCCAGTTTTGGGAAGCTGAATTTGAAACAGTGAATGCAGTTACAGCCTAATTTTCAGTAATGCTGAAATCCAGCATAAGCACCTACAAATACTGAACATTTTGGAAAAAACTCGACCTAAATCATTGACCCAAGGTCATGCAGCAGAGTTAAGAAGTGAATCCAGATGTCCTGATGATTAGCTCTGTCTACTGGCATTCAGTCAAGTCCTGCCTCCTAAAATAAGCTTCCTGAAGCATCTAAGACTATAGTTTTAGAGCTCCCCTAAACACCCAGCACTGGTAAGGGCTGATTTTCAAATGAAGAAGAGGGGGAAAAACCCAGTTCATTGTTTTTTTCTCAAGTGATCACTGAATGACCAATGAAAGGGCAGCTCAGAGTCATTTGATCTCAAACTTCTTCCTATAAATAAAAAAGGGAAGATTCTTCTCCCTTTTCAAACAACATGAAGAAAAAGGGTTCTGCCTCAGTAATTCTAGACCTGAGTAATTAAATCTGCTCTCTGTTGCAATCTGTTTCCCATGTGTATCACCAACCTGGAATTTCTGGAACTCAATACATAAGGAAGCTATTCAATAAAAAGAAATACTATGACAAAAGGATTAGAGATAGGTCTGAACCAGACTGAAAGACTCCTTATATCAGAGAAGAATCCAGTTCCTTATCCAGAGTTCAACTTTTCAATTTTGACCAGTATCTCAAACCAAACACTGCAAAAACAATGGATCTCCCAGAACCAGACCACCTCTCACCTCAGGTTCAGGGGCAGAAGAAAAGAGGGAACAAGTTGAGGAGACCTGTGTGGTACTGCAGCAGAAGTGGAACAGCACTACCTGTCTGTACAGTTTAACTGCTCGGCAGAATAGAATAAAACAGAATATTTCAGTTGGAAGGGACCTACAACCACCAGCTAGTCCATCTGCCTGACCAGGGCTGGCCAAAAGTTAAAGTGTGGTATTATGGGCATTGTCCAAATGCCTCCTAAATGCTGTCAGGCTTGGGAAATTGACAATTCCTCTCTAGGAAGCCTGTTTCAGTTTTTGACCACCCTCTCCTTAAAGAAAGGCTTCCCAATGTCCAGTTTATGTAAAAGACCTGTGAGAAAATTATAAAGAGCTTTAGTAGTTAAAATTCAAAGTCTTCCCTGCAAGCTCAGTTATATCTACTTATCCATTAAATGAATATCAAAGGATTCACTGCAGCTGAGCTAACTGACCTCATTTTCCATCTTTGGCTTCATGCATTCAAGTTCAAGCATAAGAAACTTCCTTACCCACTTGGTGTGTTTAATTCTGGAGCATTCCAGGTATAATCTGCACCTAAGTCAAAAGGCATTTAAACAAAGCCCTTAGATTACAAAATTTGTCTTATCCTCATTTGGCTCCCAGAATTTCAGCTGCTTTCCTTAAATGATCTGCTCACATCTGCACTCCAGCTGAGCCATGTTCATGCCCCACTGACCTGACCACTGCCATCTCTGTAATCTTGCAGCTGAGAGTAACCAGCAATGCACTCAGTCCCCTCAGCATCAACAGCCTTTCAAGAAGGAGGAGGCAGAGAAGAGCCAGCCTTTATATAACAGGGAAAAGTAGGATTTCAGAGAAAAAACATTGTTCAGCTAAGGTGAGTAATGGGAGCTGCACGCCTGAAGTGCCCTGGTCCAGTTCCCCTGGGCAATGTGGGCTGGAGGTGTCAGCATCTTGCAGGATTATTCTCTGCAATGGCAGCTGGCAGATATTTTTCTAACAGAGAGCACAGCAACATTGTTCACACTCGTTTGATTCTATTTGCTGCTGTTCCCATTCAAACTCGGCTAATCCGATCAAGTTATTTCTTGGCCTGTGCCTTAAAGCTGAGTAAGTAAACACCTTTCATAAGGCCTGAGCCCACTTGTTTCAAGTGCATGATTAAGGGCTAGACTTGAGCATTATCGTGAGAAAACCTACTACTACATTACTTGCAGTTCCCAAAATCACTCACGGGCGTCTTGAAGTGGCACTTTCCATCCAGTGTTTTACTCCTTGCATTACAAATATATAATATGGTCACAAAGGGGCACAAACACCAAATATCCATCTGTGTTTCAGCTGTCCTAGAGAACAGCTCTTTGAGCTGAGAATAGCTCATAATGGCACCACTTAGAGACTATGATGCAAAATATTTTCTGTGGCTACCAGACCTTCTCCACAGATGTCTCTTCTTGTTTACTATGAAGAAGACAGATGATAAATATAGTCAGCAAATGTATTTTGGACAAGGTCATACTCATTTGTAGTATTTGCATTAAGTAACACTAGAAGACTTATGCAACACAAAAGATGTTGGCCCAACTGTAATTCCTTCTCTGGTACACCAAGGATGAACTATGGAAGTTTACAAGTTTTTTTTCAAGAAGAATTGTTGCTGCTTATGCTGGTATTGTTAATAATATAACTGTTCTTGATAATAATATAACTGGGGTATTTTCTCCTTTTTTTTAAAACACCCCCACACGTTTCTCTTTCTCTTCTCTGAGGCACTTTTAACTTCACATTCAATATTCTCTTTTGCACTATCTTGCCCACATCATTTCTCAACTAGCTCCTCAAAAAATGGGTATTTGTTTTGAAAGCTTCGGGATTAAAGGAATATTTAAACAATTAACTGCAATCATATTCATCATCCAGCATGGTACCATGGATATGCACTAGAAATATAATGAGAAAGTAAAACTTTCCTTCAGGAAGAAGAAAAGAGAAGATAAACATCCACAGATCACTCTCTCATTACTTTCTTATCTTTTTTAGACTGCAAATATGTCAGTCACTGGAACACTTTCATACTAGGTCATTATTGTTACACATATTATGCACAAAGACCCAAGGCCTCATTCTGTCATAGATAAGCTATTCACACACATCTTTTTTTCCCCCTTACAGTTTATTTGCATGGCTGGCTGGATAATCAGTCATAATAACAAAATATGACTCAGCATGGCTGAATGTCCAATTCACTTTGGGGATTGTCTTGGAGGTTTTTTTTTTTTTTAAACTCTTGAAGACCAGAAAAGATGTGTCCCTCCCAGATAATGTTAATGTAAAAAAGATTTGATTAAACACAGAGGTCAGGGGAAGGGGAATGGATCAAACAGCAACATTTCTACTGCTGTGCCCTCAAAGGGGCTCTGGCCTCTTCAGCAGCTCTGGCCATGTTGCAGGGTCCCTTGTCCCCCACTGCAGCATGGACATTTCTCACAAAATCCCCTCCTGAGGGTGGAGGGAAGATGCAGGACAGAGAACTGGTCACATTCCTCAAGGAATATCCTTGATATTAAGGACATATGTGCTTTTCTGGACATCTAAATTCTGTCTATGGGTTATTACAATTGTGCAAGCACACAGAATATTTTAAAATATGATTTCTTTCACATCTGCAATAGTCCAGTCGTAAGAATCCTCCTAGTATCAGTCAAAATCAACACTCCAGTATGACTACTAAATGAAATCCATGGGTCCCTCTCTCTCAAAGGATAACTCTCTTCTACTTAAGTAAGTTAATGGCAGTAGCAGTGGCCACTGCCATCCTGCTGAGCAATCCTGGCTGTATGAATGGGACTGACAAAGGTGGTGAATCTGACTGTTCAACAACTCTGGCCCCTGGTTTTCAAGTAAGAGACTAGCCCAGCTGAAAAGGCTGCAGTGTGAGAGCATGTTTCACCTGGGACAGAGTGAAATAGCATTCAGAGCTTGGCCCTCCATTCAGCCAGATCCATGGGCACATGTCTCTATTTTTAACCCTCTGTGTAATTCTTGGGTGAAAGAAGCAGGATATATTTGTGTTTTTCAGAATTAGGGTAAACCTGAGTTTTTTACCTAGGGCTTTCCTGACTAAAGCACCTTAAATTGTGTAACCATATACTAATAATGTCTGTTACTGTATTTAACAGAACAAAATTAGGCTGGCTGAGAAAATCCACATTAAAATCAGCTGATGAAAGGAATCACACCGTAATGTACATGCATATAAAGCACATGGAGGTTATTTCTGTGATAATCTGACTACAGAAGACCACGAAGGCCAGCAAGATTCCTGACAAACATCTACTTAGGAGCATGAAACCAGCAGCAGAAGTTAAATATGCCCATGACCTTTAGCTGGCAGTCCCAGTTTCCTCAGAATTCCACACCACGTTTGAGAGGTAAACATCATCTGTACTCCCAGCCTCCTTCCTCAGTGCACTGCTTACGTGCACATCTGCTAAAAATCACAGTAGTTTAACTGAAACTCAAACAGAGAAAACATTCAATTAGGCAGACAGAAAAGCTAACTTCCTCCTTCCTTTCCTTCCTCTCAGCAGCCTTTCTGCAAGAGATCAGTATTGAAACTCTTATCTACTCTGAAACTGGTATTACATCTACCCTGATTTAATGTCAAAGTTTCTTCCAATTTAATTTGGTTTTAACAAGTGAGAAGTGCAAAACAAACAAGAAATTAAAGCTGTGTCCTTAATTATTGCTTACATAGAGCAAGTGCTTCAAAGAGCCAGCAGAGATGAGAGGCAGCCACGGCCCGCAGGGGCACAGAGCACCTACTCCAGGCTCAGCCACCACACAGGGGCTGTGCTCACACCACAGCCTGGCACCACCCGGGCAGGGCAAGGCTGAGGCAGAGGATGGGTGCTCAGGCTGTCATCTTCCTCTCAAAGCCAGGATTTACTCTGGTGCCATGAACATCTCCCAGTGGCAGAATCTCCAGCTTTGTGCTCATCCTGAGGAGAAGCGCTGCACACCGTAAACCGGGACTGAGCCGGCCATGCCTACCAGGGTTAGGGGTGTTAAGGATTGTGCTTCTCCTCCTCTACTCTGCCCTCATCAGAGCCCACCTGGAGTTCTGCATCCAGCTCTGGGGTCTCCAGCACAAGAAAGATGTGGACCTGCTGCAGGAAGTCCAGAGAAGGGGTCACAAATGAAAGGGCTGGGACACCTCTGCTATGGAGACAGGCTGAGAGAGCTGGGGTTCTTCAGCCTGGAGAAGAGATGCCTCTGGGGAGACCTCATTGTGGCATTCTAAGACTAAAGGGAGCTTATAAAAAAGAGAGGGAGATGCTTTTTACATAGGTAGATATTTATAGGACAAGGGGGAATGGTTTTAAATGAAATGAGATTAGATTCACCACAGTGAGGGTGGTGAAGCCCTGGCACAGGTTGCCCAGAGGAGCTGTGGATACCCATCCCTGGGAGTGTTCAAGGCCAGGTTGGGTGTGGCCCTGAGCAACAAGGTCTGGTGGAAGGTGTCCCTGCCCATGGCAGAGGGGTTGGAATCAGATGATCTTTAAGGTCCCTTCCAACCCAAACCTTTCAATGATTCCCTTTGGCTGTCTTCAAAGTGAGCCCCTGGTTACGATCAGTGTTGTCACAAAATGTAATCCAAAGTACTAAACTTATTTCTTCTACACTGAAGTTAAAATGAATAAGAAATCAAGTACAGTCCCACAAAATGCCTCTCTTCAGCCTCAGAAGCTTGTTTACCATTGCTGTAGTAGCTGAACTGCTGAATGAAATATTTACAACTATTCATGCAATCAAACTCATTTTCCTTAGGAAATAACTGATTAGGTGTCTCACATCTGTTCCTGACAATGATTTAAGCCTCTGCTGATCCCTATCCAGACCTGACATGAATGTTAATGTTTTAGAAACCATCATCCTCAATAGCAGGGTGATGACAGACTCTCTGGGTCTGGTGGTGGTGTACTGCAATGGGGAAGCTCTGCTGCATCTGCAGCTGAAGGGTGACACAATCAGCCCACAGTTTTCTCTAACCCTGCCACCCAGGGCTTGGGAAGCCTGGCAAGAGACAGAAGTTAGAGTAGAGCTCGATGCAGAATTATCTTGAGAATTATCTTCCTATCCCTGTCAGAAGTTTTTAATATCTTCCAGATCCTTGCTTCCTTTATGCAGAGCAGCAATCCTGCTCCTCCACTCTCCAGTATTGCATGTCATCCTTTCACCAATGTTTCCCCATCGGGGCCCTTTGATGGAAGCTGCTGCAAGGGTTGCAAGGTTGTGATAAAAATCAGCTGCTAATAAAGCTGATTGACATTATACCCTCACAAAGCATGATGTTCATGTCAGGAAAGACAAAAATTAATTCCAAATTTTTTCTCAAATAAAAGCTGTTCCATGGGTAAAGAGTCAATGCCACCACACCACTAGAGAGAGAAATCTAATGTTTAGTTAATCTAATTCATCCAGCAATCCTCTTTTCCACAGGAAATTTATCAAAAGAACTTACCAAAAACAATAGGAAAAAGAAGTATTTATCTCGATATGTACCTTATTTCTGCAAGAGCAAGGGAGAAATCTTCATCCCTCTTAGGTCAACTGCAAGGCTCAGACACATTGTGCCAAAGACTCCAGTGACAGAAGAGTTGATCACCATGACTCCTTCTGGTAGGGGTGATAACTGGGCTGCCTAAGTTCTGACAAGAGCAACCAGGCCAGAAGAAAACTTTTGGCAACACTCATCAAGTATTACCTCAGGGTCAAGGGACTAAAAACCAAGTGAAATAAATGAACATTTGCCTGCCAGTGACCCTGTAGAGCTGTAATTCAAATAGAAATGAAGTCTATGTAAGTGTCTGAAGAGTAATCTCTAAAGCAGTCAGAAATGCTGCAAAAGTAGATTTCAAACACAATCCAAAGAAGATTAAATTGGCAATTCGTCTCTCTTAGGACTTCTATATATCATAAATAGGCATTATGCCTTCTATGGAAAGCAGCCCATTATCTGATTTATTCATCAATATCTCTTCTTATTTAAACAATTCAAACAGACTATATTAGAAAATCCCAGAAAAATTTCCTCAGCACTGCAACTTTTGAAATAAGTTGATGATTTATATTTATACAATTTTACTTACTGTACAACTAAATTCATGTTTGTTAATATAATACACTGTCTCTAAGGACAATTTTAGAGAAAGATGCTATCCCAGCTGGATCATTTATTAATATTCACATGCTTTCCTTCAAAAAAAAATCACAACACAGAAGTTGTTCTTGTTGGCATTAGTCTTTTTTTCATCCCCCAAGTGAAAACAGAAATTCTGCTCTAGTCACAACAGTGTACTACCAACAAACTCATCATTCTAACACTTTGAGCTCCATTTGAACACTCCTTGCCCTTTTAACTATGAATATATCCAATATAAGGAATTCACCTACAGATTCAAAACATGTGCCCTGGATAAGACAAAATTCTGACTCAGCCCCATTTCAGGTTTACAAATGGCTTAGCAGCAATTTTAGTCCATTTTTTTTGCAATTATTCTTCTCCCATTTTAGGCAATGAATTTTTGCCCTTTCCAGACAATATACCAGGACTATTGCAGAATCATATACACTTTCCTTCTAACAACCTTCTTCTGGGAGCCTCTCCTTACATACTCTGAATTATTTCCAGAAAGTTGAAAAACAGAGTTGCAGACAATTTTCCCATGCAAAATAATTTTCAGCAAGGCTTCCTGAGTTGTACAACCTTCCCCAAACAACGGACTTCAGCTCCAGTCCCAGTGAGACACAGACGCCAGGGGGTCTTGCTGTTGAAAGGCCAAGTCCCATGAGATGTGAAGATGGCTCAGATAAGAAGGTGCTTTCTCAGGAGTCCATGCTGCAGCAGAATGAGCAATAAGAATTGCCTGTCCCAGGACTGGCACTCAAGGGCCAGCAAAAGCTCCCTGTGCAATTACACAGCTCCACATCACTGCTGCATGTGGGAGGTTAACCTCAGAGTTTATGACGGAAAGAACACACAGTAACTCACTTTTCCTATGTTGACACATTGTCTCCACTAATGAGAAGGCTCAGCCCTCTGCATAAGCAAAATTAAACAGAAAATGTAGGTGTTAAGATTAGCACAAAGAGTTTGTTTTATTAATACTTCCTGCTGTGCCCTTTCCACGGAAAGGCTGCCCCAAAAGGAAGCCATTAGAATTATTCAAGAGTAAAGGCAAACTATTAATATTCATCTTTAATATATACATCAGTAGCAGAGTCAACCCAAGTCCCACCTTTTTGTCTCACGTGAGTCATTTAACACACACACGTAATACATCACTTAATAAAATTTGATTTGAAGCAGTTTGATCAGAGTGAATGTTTTTAAGTTACTGTAAATTGAGCTAGTGTACATTGCACTCAGAGACAGGACAAACAGGTTTATGGTCAAACTTCCTCAGCAAGGGGTGTAACCCTCCCCAGCTACTAGAGCCTCCCTAATTGCTGCCTTTGCTGTCACAAGCCAACAGTGGACCAAACACACAGCATCCTCCTCTGTACATAAACACCTATTTGCAGTTTGTGCAGCAGAGCTTTGAACAGCCTAAAAACAAGGACTGACTCCTATTTTTCTCTCCAGCTGATACTTTGGGAGAGGTCCCCACAAAACAGCTGGTGGAAGTTCAACCTTTGTCTTCATCAGGGCCAGGAGTTCATCTCATCCCCTTCAGATAAAGCCTCTGCATTGGCTTGAAAATCTTCCTATAATGCTGCCATATCTATGCAAAATACCCATCAGCAATGGGAGCTCTTATCAGTTCATCTATTGCTCATTAATTACTCCAAAAAATGGTTTACTTAGTATGTTGTTTATGATCAAAACTTTATTGTCCGGAAGCAATGCACCGCACTGTGCTCTGCATTAAACCAAGATTAAAGTAGGCTGAACCCAGAAAAGAACCAACAAACCTTATTAATTTCTTTTAAGCATGTGGGTATGCATGTGTTTGTGGGCTGAACAGATGAAGCAAGAGAGGAGATTAGCATTTTTATAGATATGATTCCTGCCATTGCTACATACTTGAAAATCTTGCATAGGCTTGGGCACTTTGTAAACAAGAATAAACACACCTACAAATATATTTGCATTTATCTATTATTCAATCAGTCAGTCTGCCTATAAATGACACTCAACAAAGCACCTCACATTTACTTATAGGTGAGGGGGAGCACCTCGATGATCCTTCCAGCTCAGAATATTCCACAGTCATGGGGAGACAGAGGTCCAGTGCAGGTCTCTGCTGAGCCGTGATGCTGCCGCTGGATAAAGAGGGGTGAAGCCTCTGCCCGCAGCCAGGGCACAGAGAACAGGGCAGGTACAAGTGCAGGTACCACACAGCAGCCAGCCAAAACCTGGGAACCTGGTGTAAAACTGAAAACACATTTCTATTTCACACAACAGGCAGAGCAGCCCTGAAGAACTGAGGTCCCAGAAGCTGATGGAAGGTGATGTGCAGGGTGGCAGAGCCCTGCATGCCATGGGAGAGTGGTGCAGGAAAGACCAAATGTCCCAATGCTGTCCCTGCCTGCTGTCACACCAGGTGACAGGGATCCAGCAGGAGGGTGGTACAGTCGGCCCAGTCTGTCAGCTCTGCAAAGATCAGGTGGCAAATGTGTTGAAGGCATTGCTAGCCAGGGCTCCCTCTCTGATCATGCCCAGAACATGTGTGTGGCCCACAAACCGCCCGATGCTCACCTTCCACCACCTGCAACAGCAGCCCAATTCCAGTGCACAGGTGTGTGTATTTGTGTATGTGTTTGTGTGTGTGCATCAGTCCTCCAAAGTCAGAGCTCCAAGGTCTGGCTCTGCCTCCCTGCCTCTCCCCCAAACAAAGATGTTTTGCAGCGCTCTCCGCGGCAATGTTTAGCGAGCCTCTCGGTTACCATAGCGTTATGCACTAAAGGAATGTCGACAAATTAATCACTTGTATAATTGTGTTTGCCTAAGAATACAAGTCAGCCAGATGATTCAATGCATTTCAACAGCTCCATGGAGTTTGGTTAACACATTTCCTCTTCTACCATCTCAGTGTTACCCTCATCGGCGCTGACGTTTTTCAATATTTCAATTTCCCTTTACAGGCAGATTGGCAGGTAGGTGATCTCTGCTGCAGGCTAAGTTGAGCTGTTTTCCTTCTTCCTTGCCTGCTTAATTTCTGTCTTGTTTTATCTACTTCATGCTCTCTTTCTTGGAATAAGATGGACATCATACATTCAACTTTAACCACACTGTGTTTTTAAAGTTACTAATTCATCACTAATGGTCAGCAGTCACTTCTTCCTTCTAGATTTTATCCTGCATGATTTAGAGAATTTTGCTCTGATCAGCACTAGAGCAGAGCTGATACTAAGACCAGGTTCCCAACTTACTTTAGGAATATCAGGTTAAAAGGGAACCCCAACCCAGCACTACAGCCTTGGAAAACAATGCTGGAAAACAACAACACCTCTTCAACCTGCCAAGAGGCACCAGAAGCCTGAGAACACATCCTCACGCCATACAATAAACTTATGATTCACATAAGAAGCATGTAAGATTAAACTGTTCAGTGACACAGCAAAGGTCAGGAGAAGATCATTGCCAGTATTGCAAGCCCACATGGAGCCACACAGAGTTCATTTACACCAGCAACAGATCCCAGAAAATACACCATGAAGTATAATACGGTTACTGGCAACACAGTCTGAAGGAAAAATGTCTCTGGCCCAAATCTGATGAACAGGTTGAACCAGCGAGCATGCCAGAAAAATCTGAAGGCAATTGTGCCTGTCTAATGCTACAAGGAATCGGCACTGTACGTTTTCAATGTCTAGTGTTGAGAGGAACTCAGATGTAGGAGAAAAAAGATTCAAACCTGCAGCAACAGAGAATAATATTTCTTGCCTTATCTCCCAAGAAAACAGCAGAAGACTTGATACATGGGGTTAAAAGTGTAAACAAACAAGATGCATTCTCCTTTCAAGCATACATTAAAAATATGACTACACTGCAGAGCAAAGAACCAACTCTGCAAATGTAATTTCCTATCTCCAGGAACTCTCTAATTTAATTGTATAACCTCTTTCATAAGATTATCAAGATCTATCTCAAAACTACCCTAATTGAAAGACTCTTATGCAACTTCAATCCTTGGGTAGATACAAGCTTTCTTCTAATTCCCCACCCAAATTTATTCATGACCAATTTAGAAAATTTGACCTAGTGCAGATGCTATCTTTTAGCTTATTTTTTCCTGCCCTCTTGCTATATAGTGCCAATTGTGTGTAAAATACCCCAATGTAGCCTGTCCCTTCACTGGTTCAGCTGGCCAGAGCTAAAGACATGATGCTCTTTAACCTCACTTTGTACAGTAGATGGTCTGTTTGTGTAACCACACCTCTAACCCTCCTACCGCTGTAATTTAATGTTTTCTTGGCGGGGGTGTCTGGAACTACGCAAAACATCAGCAAACCACTCCAGAAACCTCGTGGAGCTCTTGTACTGACATCCTGTATGATGATCTGTACAACGATTGTTATCACATTTCCCTGAATTTCTCATGCTATTTTCCTTTGGTATCCAAGGATGTCAGTTCCCTTCCCAGCTGCATCTCAGTGCTTGCTCCCAGGTATCTTTTGAGCAGCCAGTGCATCCACATCTCCCCCTTCTGTCATGGACAACTGATGAGCTCCTATTTCACACTGGAAATTCTTGTTACTGGTCTCCATGCTTATGACTCTCCTTGACTTTGCACTCAGCACTATTAAATGCCATTTTATGTCTATCACTCCCAATCACCAAAGTCATCTAAATACCTTTCATGTGATAATATGATCCTCCTCTGTACTGACAATTCCTCCCAAGTTTTTGTCATCCCACACAGCTCCTGGGCACACACCCACACCCTGCACACAGGTCAGAGTGGATCCATTCAACAGGCCCAAGCCTGGTCCCAAGGGAGCAGCAACACCAATCTCCCTCCATCCTGACGACTTTCTCTGAATATCTCTTTCCATTCAGAGAACTTTATTTGCATGCAATGGTTTATCTTCTCTTTGGCCATGTTCTTTTCTACCTTTCAATTCTTGTCTTGAACCACCATCTTAATTTTAAGCCATAACATCCTGTGGGGCATGGTATCACATACTTGGCTTTAGATAAATGACACTCCTACCCTACCCCATCTAAATAATCTGTTATACGAAAAAGATGTTAGATTAGTCTAGCACAATCCATCTTTGATAAAATCTTGTTGTAATTTAGCCTGCTTCCTCATTACTTCCATGCCTAATTATTCTTTGCTACAAAATACGTCATGAGACGCTGGGTGCTGCTGTGTTCAAACCAGCTGGCCTAACATTTCCTGCATTGCTTTTTTATTTTCTGACTCTCTAGGGACTCCCTGTAAAGGACACAAATGCTTGCCCTCTTCTGCATCTGAAGAACCATGGGAGAGCTTTGCTGCAAGCTATGCAAGCCTTGTGCCACTGCTTTCAGTATTCCAGGACTGGGATTATTGGCACCTCTTCATCTGTCTCACCAAGATATTTAAGTTTTGCCTGTTTTCCCTGGGTTTTTTTGAAATCTTTGCTATGAATAGCTTTCACTTGCCTGCAGATTTGTCAGTAATTACACTCTGTTCCAGATTCTACAGAAGGTTCTGCTTTCATGAGAAAGTTGTGTCATTATTTAGAGACATCAGTTCCCCTTCCAGTTTTGGCATGTCTAATTTCAGTTCTGTGCAAATTGACTAAGTGCAGGTTTTGGTTGAACCCAAATAAGCTCATTTAAACCAAAATAAGAATGTCCTTACACAAGGTCACATTAGGTTAATCAAATCACTTTAAAAACAGACTTAAACTAAATTGGTGTAATTTCCCCCTGTAGACAAGGCCGAAGACAATAAAGGAATATGAAATAGGTCAAAGTCTCTCATTAATTGCACACACCTTTGTGGTTTGACTGAATCTGGAGATTCTGAGGCTGGGCAGATGTGCAGCCAGCAAGCCCAGCTGTGCACAGAGCTTTTGTTGGGGCCTGCCACCACCTCAGCCTCCCTTAAATCTGGGCTTAAGTGAGACTGGAGGAACAATAAATAGGGTTGTGCAGGACTTTTCTACGAGGACATTGCTCCTTCAGCTTATGGGCCACAGGGCATATAGGCCATATACACTTTTGGCCACACCAAAGCAGCAGTGAAACACGGCAAAAAACCAGAATGGCCTCAGCCTGGGCTGAGGATGGGACAGAGCTGGTGGAGCTACAGCCAGGACAGCTGATCATCAGGGCCATACTGGTGGGCACAGAGCTGCTGCTGCAGCAGAGCATGGCCTCAACTGAGCCAGGAGTCACTCAAAAGAAGGGTATCATCCAGGTCCTAACAAATAAATACAGCTGTTGTACCTGCCTGACTTCCCTGACAGAGATTTGTAACTGAAGTGATGGAGAGGTCTATCATTTCACTAATACCAGAAAGCACTTGTTCATACTATTTTGGTTTTTGTAAGTTTTACTGTTCTGTTTAAAGCCATATTATTTCACTAGGATCTGTAACTGTTCCACTACAAGCCCAAATTCAGTTATTCTGATATAGGCACATAGCTTATTTCTCCAGTCTTGAAAGAATGATCTATGTTGGTATTAAAACCCTTGTACCATTACATGTGAATCTTGGGAGGTTGAGTAATTTAGGACAAAACAAAGCAACTTCTGCGCATAGATAAGCCCTGGCTCCAAATTGCAAAGACATCCTACCAATATTTTGATACTGCTAATGAGCAGGAGTTGGATTTGACATCGGTATCTCTGCAATGTAATGCCACTTCCTCTATCATGAGACTTTAATTATGAACTACTCATTTGCTAATTTTAATTTTTAACTCTGAGCTATTTTTGTGTACTTGATGTATGTCTTAAACCAGAAAAATAATTTAATACAGATATAGTCTCAGATATAGTGGCTAAAACCCAGGAACCATCACATATCTTACTGAAGTTTGCAGTTTATAAACATATTTCAAAACAGTTTTACTTTTTCCTCTAAATCAAGTAGCTGTAATCCACAGCTTGGAACAATCAGGATAAGTGAGCAGCAAGCAACCACTCCTAAAGCCATTTTCATTTTTCCTCTTATCTCTTCCAGAAAAATTCTAAAGATTCGGTACTACACATGTTTAGCCCAACAGTGCCTCCCTTCCACACAGATTTCAACTTTTGGCTTTCTCTGGAGCTTCCTGTCCTCATTAGTGCCTGCTGTGTTTCTCAGGGCTCCATCAGCCTCAGAGTCCCAAGTGCTGCTGTTCTGGCCCTCCCTGGTGCAGCACTGACACGCTGGCTTACTCTGATTAGCACATTACAGCAGAATGATCTGCTTTTTTTTTTTTTAATATAGTTTCTAAAGACCCAAAATCCAAATGTATTTTTCTGACTGACTAACTATGGTGAGGGATTGCAGCCTAGGAAGTTTATAAAAATTACACAAATTCCCAACCAAAACACCACATTGTCAGACATTCAGTCCAGGGCTGCACACTGCGTACTCTTGAAAGTGTCTGCTGCTTCAAACAACATCCGTTAGATCTGTGAGGACTGTGAAGCCTCCACATCAAACCCATGAAGAGCTAGCTGTCTCTTTAAGCCAAATTCGCATTTCCAGAGCTAGGGATTAGCCAGCAGTGATCCAGCAAAATAAGGACAGGGAAGCACTGGCATTCTGCTCAGAAATGAAGGAAGTGACTCCTAAGATTTTCTCGTGTATACACCAGAATGTCTAATCCCTCCAGCGAAATCAGCACCACAGCTTTCACTGCACACAGCAAAATAAACTTCAGCTAATAAATAACCCTACCCCCCCCAGGCAGGTAAGGCATGGGACATTTTAACAGCTTTTATGTCAGGGGCATTATTTCCGGAGTCGCTCCCCTGCTGAAGGGGACAGCTTCATCCACGGATCAGGGGTACTTGGCACTTGGGTGCCAGTTCTGTCCCCAAAAAGGGACTGATGTGCTGGACCTCTCCAAAATCCACTGAGCAGGGACCTGCCTCCTGCCTTCGGGGACTGTGGCACTTCACAAAGGACTACGGCTCTCCAAACGGCGTGCGACACCTCACTGATGAATCACACAGGGCTCAGCTCCGACCTGCGCTTCCAGTGCAATCACTTCACAATCTCTACCCAGAGCAATCACTTCACAATTTCTGCCACTAAGGACCAAGGCGTGGAGTTATCATTCACAAATCCATGGCTGAAACATGTGAGGGACTTTCAAAGCCTTCTTAATTCCCCACTTATAATGTAAACATTCTGTAAAATCAAATGATACAACAACCCTGGTGGGAGGAATGACTTTTCAACCTGGATTTTAGATGCTATCTTTAGGTGCAAGACTCATTTCGGAGGTTTTTCTCCACACTATTTCAGTCAAATACATTCCATGAACGACGAACTTCAAGCCAGAACGAGAAGCCTGCGATCAGACCCATTTCAGTCTCCTGAAAATCGGTTTCCCTCAATCCCAAAGCACCGCAGCTCTCAGCTGCGCTCAGCCCGTGGCTACTCCCGAGTGGCTCCGTGCGCCGAGGTCCGTGGGCGCCGAGGGACGGGGATGCCGGTGCCCGGCTTCGGGATGCGCCGCGCTCCTGCATCCCGGTCCCGGAGTCCCCTTCCCGCCTGCCCTCTACAGCCAGAGCCCCCCGGACACCCTGCGCTGCGTTCTGTGCCCGTCCTGACGGTACACGGATTTTTTAAAGAAAAAATCAGAGGACTTGCGGCTGTCAGTTTTCCTTTTCAGAACTTACCTGGGACCGTCCTGGCAGTGTCCGACGAAGGTAGGGCGGAGCGGGAGCGCCGCGTACCGGCCCTGCAGCGGGGGCTTTTCCCGGGCTGCCCCCTCTCCCCACGGGCTGCAAGTGCGGGGACCCTCCCTCCCGCACGCCTCACCGCGGCAGGGTTCGCGGCCCCCGCGGCCGTACGTACCGTCTAAGAAGATGCGCGTCCCGGAGTCGCCCTCAGTGCCATGCCCAGCCCCGGCGCGGTGCCCTCCCGGCGACAGGGGTTACCGCTCGCCGCGGGGTCCCGCTGCCCGGCGGTGACATGGCATGAGCGCGGGCAGGGCGGGGGGCAGTGCCGGCGATGCGCGGCGCGGGGGTGGGCGCACGGGGGGCGCGGGCTGCGGTCAGCCTCGGCGGGACTTGTGAAACNTGCGCGGCTCCCGCCGGGCGCAGCGGAGCGAGGCCCGGCCCCGGCTGCCCCGACGGACCCCGCAGCCGTGCTGCGCTCTCCGCCGGGCGCGCGGCACCGCTTCCCTGCGCAGCACGAGCTGTGCCCTGACGGGATTAGTCATCCCGTACCGTGAGTCACCCATTCAACATTTGCCGCTTCCTTCCTCATAGGCTTTTTGGGTTTTTTAGAATTCCCTTTCTCCCATGTAACTGTTTCCCCTCCTCTCCAAGGACAGCGGGCAGCTCCTTTCCCCTGCCCGTGACTACAGCCGTGCGCAGCTGCGGGCGTGGAGCCGCAGCCGGCGGCAGGAGCGGCGGGGGTNCGGGGTCCCGCCTGCGCTGCCACGGTGTCGCCGGGCAGTCGGGCTGGGGCCGCTGCTCAGTCGTGCCGTGTGGTCCTGCCCATCGCCAGAGTTTGGTTTATGCTCCTCTTGATTCTGGAAGCAATAGGTACCAAAGCTGGGGCATTAAGGCTATTCTGAAGTCTCTTCCTTTCTCTTCTCAAGGCACTGCCGGGTGGGGACCAGCGCTGCGGTGGGAAGCCACTGTTTGACGCCACAGCTGGGACGACTTGAGAGAACATCGCTGGGTCCCTGACTCCGGCCCCGGGCTACTCCAAGCATGTTCCAAAACTGAGTGCACTCCCTTATCTACAAGTTAATTTTTTTGGGGTCCTTTTTCCCCCTCTCCACTTCAGCTCCTCTTGGAAAGCTGCTCCTTCACCTATGCAATGCTGGGTGTTCTGCTCCCTCTGGGAGCACGTTACTGCCTAGTAGCCCTTTCTCACAGCTGGCATCCTCACCGCTGGCTTTCTTTGCTCAGCTGAAATTCCTGTTCCTCTCCCAGCCCTCATTCTGCAGGAGGAAAGGGGCAGGCATGCAGGCAGCCTGCATGGCCCCATCCCCACACGTGCCAGTGCCCCAAAGCACAGCACAGGGGACAAAAGCAGAACCACAAATGGGACAGTGGACAGAAGACTTTCCTATGAGGTTTTTAATATAAACCTGATGCCAGTGAGGAAAGGGAAGTGACTCTGTTATAGCAATAACCCTGAGGAACATCAGCTGTTATTGATGAGGACAAGTAAAAGGGCACCTTTGCACGCAGTTAATATTTCTTATTTACTTTCCTATTGGAGGCAAAGAAAATAGCTTGGTTGTGCTGCCTGCCACAAGTGGCAAATCTCTTTTTCTCACTTAGAGTGGGTTTTTGAGGCATGCAGCCTTGTCATGCAAAACACAGCAACCCTTCCCTCACTCATGTGGTAAAAATCCTTCCTGCTCACTTTCAGCCGAAATACGAACGGGTATCAAATGCAGCGTTTCTCTCCATTTTTACCTGGGTTAAGGTGTGCCTCTGCAGCCTGCAGGGCAGCCCTGCACAGCAGTGACCACCACGACGGGATGGACGTCACTGCCTCCCTACACGGGCATGCAAATACACATCTGGGGAAGTGGATGAGGAATGATGAGAACATCCAACTCTATGACTGAGGCACTTTAAGATTAAGCACCCACAGACGGATGGGTGGGAAGCACAGGCAGGCAGGATGTGGCCCTGAAGAGGCTGTGGTAGGTTTCCCCTCAAGGTACAAGTGCCACAGCCATTGCCCTGTGCTAGCAGCTGGCCAGGGGTGCCGGCACTGCTGGGACACTTCCATGGCCACCCCCTGTCCCACCAGCCTGACAGGCACAGGCAACAGCATCAACACTGCCTTCTAATAAAGCAAACTGTTCAGAAGTACCACTTTACCTCATAAAAAAACATTATTTGCTGACCAGAAGTCATGTTTTATTTGAAGTGTTCCAATCAACTCCCCTGCAGCCCCTGGCAGGCAGAGCTAGCAGGCTGGGCAAATACAGGGGCCCCTCCTCCTGTAGCAAAGGTGAAGGAGTTTTCATATAAATTACTTTAATTATCTCATTTAGAATAACACACTTTCCACCAAGATCTTTCCAAAAGTTAAGAAAGAACAGGGAAACAGACATTTCTGCCACTGCAAAATTCACACATTGTTCAGCAAGTTGTGGCGTTGGGCAGCTTTGGCTGTGCTCAGTGATGGTTGGCATAGCCTCAAATTTGTTTAGATTGTTAGTTTTTGACAGTGCTGCATTGCAAAGACATGCCAGCAGCAATAAAACCAAGAGAGAGCTGGTTTTGACCAGAAAATAAGAACATCAAAGGAAATAATTATCTTTGTTGTTCTTATAAATATTCTTGAGTATGTTTTTATATATGTTCTTGTGTGTGAATAGAAGTGTGTGTATATATATATATATGTATGTAGTATCTATGTATATATACATACGTACATACATGTATATTCCTATTATATATATGTATATAAAACCCAGCCTGCCCCTGCTGCACTCACCCAGTGGACTGGGAGATCCTGCATCCTGACAGGCACCACTAAGGAGCAACATAATTAAATGAAGAACTAGAAGGATACCTTAAGCTGTATTTTGGAAGATCACACTCCCATTCACCATCTATCATCCCGAGCAAAGGGCTGTCCAAACTAGCTTGTAAATTACACACTGCAAAAATTCCTACCCAGGAAATGCTTGCGTTCCTCAGTGCTCAGTCAACAACCAGCCCCGGTTCAGGATTAGGCACCTCAGCCTTGCCTCCCTCCAGAGTGTGCCCAGAAATTCAACCTGGTGTTTTTCCCTTTTCACGCGGTAGAAACCATGAGGCTTGGGATCACGCAAACGAAAAGGAAAGAGAGGAACAGAGATGACAAAGAGGAAAAAGCAGCCTTGCCTTGGTCCGGAGCGGCTGTTTGTGCGCAGGTTCCGCGGTGGCTCCGGGATGCGGCAAGAGCGGAGATCGGAGCGCAGAGCCCACCCAGCGCTCGCCATGGGAGGCTGCGGGCGAGGCCGGCGGGAGCCCCGTTCCCGGCTCTGCCCAAAGCAGGGACACAGAGTTAATTGTGTCAGTGCTATTGCACAACACTGTTGCCTTGACACTGTGTCATGTAAAGATTTTAAACTGCCTCTTTATTAGTCATCCTCTATTCATTTTAATTGTGCCTGATAAGCAGGGCCATTTCACCTTTGTGTTTTCTGTACAGTTTATCGTGCGTATTTATGTCGCCCAAGAGACTTTCAATCTCTTCCTGTAGCGTTCGTAGATGCAGAGGAATGAGGAGGCATTGCCATCACAGCCTGCTGGGGTTCTCACCCGTTTGCTTGCTACCTTTGCAGAGCCCTGCTCTCCCAGCGTGAGCATCTCCACAGGTCCTTGATCCTGACACCAAAAATGCTCTGACAGAGGCTTAGGTTAATGCATGGGAACCAGTAAGAAGGGATAGGCTGACTGAAACGTGCACCTCATTTTTTTTTCAGGATCAAGTGCTGTAGGTGTGTGCTTAACACCACGGGACTCACTTTGATCTTCTCCCAGGACAGAATTTTCTATGGATTAAATTCTTGCCTCTGAATTAGGGTATTGGTTATTTAACAAAATCAAAGATAGGAGATGAATAACTAATTATTGCATTTAATGCAACAAAAATAGTGAAAGTTTATGGAATATTTTAGTCTCACTTACTTACAACATAAAAATATACTGCCTGAGACCCGTGTGAACTCTGTCCCTGAAATTCCTTATCTAGCCTTATCTCTGTCAAGTCTGAAGTTTCACTGAAAGTGCCTGGAAATAGTGCATTTTCCCTTCTGTGGCATTATGACCTTCTCCTCACCCCAAACATCCCCTGTGTTTGCAGTGGGAGGAGGAAGGGCCCTTTGGCCAGGGACAACGCTGCCCACCTGTAGGAGCAGTGCAGGTGGCACAGCTGCTTCCCCAGTGCCTGGAGCACTGCTGGCACTGCAGGGACTGTTTGCTTAGAGCACACATCTGCTTCAGGAGGGTTATCAGAGTCTTCTCCACCTGGAGATGGATCTATTAGCTGGGTTTATTTAGTTTCACCTTAATTTTCTCCGTTTAAAAAGGCTCAAAGCTAGAATTCAGGTTTGATCCAGAATCATCTGAGGAGATGGGTAAAATCCCATTCTCAATTAAGTCCAGAAAAAGGAACAGAAATGCCATTAAAGGCAGAACAAAAACCACATTTACTCCAGTGTGAACAGGATTCCCCCCCTAGCATAAGATCTTGCATTCCTGTGGGCTGAAATGAGCTACTCACTGTCCTACACTGCATCTTTGAGGGCCACTTGGAATATTTATGCAACTGCTTAAAGGATTATGAACATACATCAATGAGTTAATCACCATTTAGGACAAAATTCCACCTAAGCTTTTGAGAACCAACTGGAATATTTTCATTTCCATCATCTAGGACATTATTTTGTAGAAAATGGTTTAAGATGGTTCTTATCGAGGCACAGTAGTACCCAAATTTTGTGTGTATTTAAGGCCCTGTATTGCCTTGTGCTGGAGTAATACCTTGGCCAGATAAATGAATGTATTTATTTGAAAAGCTGAGAAGTGCCCAAGTCATATTTTTGGCCCAGAAAAAGATTAAAGAATACTTTTCATGTGGCTGATCATACTTCCAAAAATAATTATTATTTTTGTAAAGGAAAAAAGTCTCAACTGTCTTAACTGCAGTAAAATATTCTCTGATAAGTATTCTTGTGATCTGTTATTCTGCCTAACTCAAAGAAGGGAAGGGGGAAACTTGCACAAACAAGAGCATGGCTGCTTTCTCCAGCCCATATCCTTATATGAGAGCATACAAGCTAAAGCTCTTTGACCACATTTTAGCTTGATCCCACAGGATAATGTACCTATGAATTAATTTTCTTTGATGCTTGGTTCGTATCTTCTGGAGACTGTGCTGAAGACAAATTCAGAATGCTGTATTTAAATATGGGTTAAGTCACCTCTGATTAGTATAATCAGCTACCAAGGAGCCTCTTGAACAGGGACATAAAATAGAAACTTAATAATAATTATGTTAAAGGCACAAATCCCACTGAATTCAGCAGGCAGAGGACAAATGAGCAGAGGGAGCACCAGGCAACAGCAGCAGCTGCAGTATTGCCCTTGGATGAAGCACAGAGGAAGAACAGACAAGTCAGTGCAGAATTACTGTCCATCATCTGCAAGTGCATCCTTCCTAATAAATCATAGTGGTTACTACTTAGCACATTAAATCCACATTGATAAACATTGATATTTCCTATTAATACTTATGCTGAAATTTATTCATATGAGGTGGTAACACTTTAAAGCTTCTCTCTGGTACTTGTTCTTTCTTAGTTACTTGATCCCATACACAGCAATTGAGAATTGTGTAGGTCAACTATTCCTTGTCCTGAAGGTTTCCACTTTCCCTCTTGGGCCTTTATTTAGGGCACATGCAAAGGTAACATTATAATCTTACAGTTTTCAACATACTGGATTAGAGCAGGAACTGCTGACTCCAAGATAAAACCCAATGGGCTTCTGGCCAAACATGCCAGATGGAAAGTTCCCCATGTCACCTGGACTTCCTACTACAACCCAGGGTCTGACCAGACACCCAGGTTGTACATGTGGGTGACAAAGGACACACTTTTTGGGAAGGCTCTGCTGGCACAGGAGCTACCTCTGTCTATACCTCACCATCTTTGTCACAGCTACTGTCATTCTCCTCCTCTGTTGTGTCTGGACTGGGCTGTGGCCAGAGGACTCCGAGCTATATCCTAATCTCCTCCCAAATCTGGGTAAGTGGGTCAGAAAGTGGCATTAGGGTGGCTGTGCCTCGCAGGCAGTTCCAGAGGCCCCGCCTGCCCCCCGTGCAGAGGAAGAAAACTTCTCCCTGCAGAACCACCTGCAATGGGCTGCTGAGGGAAGCTGCTGCTGATTTCACTTTGTAAGGAAAGCAAAATCTTCCTTTTCATGACCAAGTGACCTGTGTGGCCCTTTCCCAGCTTTGTACAAGAAGACATTAATATCAAGATTATTTTTGATGGATAAGGATGCAGCAGAAAGCAGACAAGGCGTTTGTGTGGAGAAGACAGTGGGGTTGACACTTCTGCCACACCCTGACTGGAAAACTGAAAAAACAAAATATATCTGTGTATATCTGTGTATGTACCTGATACCCTGCAAACTCACTCACCTCAAACCACCACTATGGAAAGGCCAGGCACAGTTTGACAGATTATAAATGTCAAGCAGTGGCTTTTTAGGCATAAGCTGTGCCAGTGGTTCTTCAGAAGAACTAAGCAGCCTGATGGTATCGAGGGACCACTGACAACACAACCCAGACACTGGAAAGGACAGAAGCCTGAAGCACAAGCCCTAGGGCAGAGCTCCCCAAACACCTTCCTTAATGGAATTTTAGGATACACAGAAAAGAAAATATGTGCCCTTCATCCCAGCACCAAAGTCAACAGGGTTCTTGGGTAATTTCCACTGTTTTCCTTCTGCCTTTCTTTAAAAACACTAAATTTATTAAATTCTAGATAATTTCCTGAATGCATAAAACAGGTGGACTGATATTCAACAGAGATTTTGCCCAGGGAGCAGGGTGGCCTGAGAGCCTCATGTGTTGCTGAGGCTGTGCCACTCTGCTCATACCTAAACAAAAGCCAGTTAAATTGCAAGTCTATGAGATTTTATCACTGTTTTACCACAAAATGATACTGAAATGTGCCAAAAAAATATTCAGAACTGCGTGGGATGTTACTGCACTCTCTACTCACAGAAAAGCACATGGTTTTTCTGGGCACAGGGGAGGTGCTGAGCACCATCAGTGTATTGATTATGGTACTGGAAACTAGTATTATGTGACAGATTTTGTCTACAAACAGTGTTGCAAAAAGTCATCTCTAATAAGAGGAAATGAACCTCTGGCTCTGATTTTCCCTGGGGAAAACAGGTTCATTATGCAGCTCTAAGTAATGGCATTTTTGTGTGTCTATAGAAAATTACTACATGAGACAGTTGGAATTTCGTCATCTAAACGGGAATATCAAGATCAGTTTTGCTCAGGGCTTGTGATTGGAGAGGGGAGCTATCTAGTGAGCATGTTTTCATGAAATTCAGGAAGTGTTTTGCAGAAGTAAGACCCGTGAAAAACGGATTGCAGTTTTGGTCTTTGGACTTGGCTCTTTACTTGGCCCAGATATGGAGGTGATCATGAGGGCAGTTATATACTGCCACACTTCTCAGCCTGACCCCAACCTTCACTGCACCCCTGACTGTCTTAGAAACAGTTTCAGTTTCTCTCCTCATTAAGAAACCCCCTCTCACTTCTAATTCCAGGAGAGCATTCATCTTGTCTGGCAAGCCAAGCAGCACCTTCCCAGCACATTTGCGGGCAGCCAGATGAGCCTGACGAGGTTTGTTGTGTGGATCTGTTTTTTTCAGATTTTTTTTTAAATTTATTTGGTTTTTTTTGCTTTTGATTTTTTTTGAGGTTTTTTTTTGTTTGTTTGTTTGTTGGTTGGTTGGTTTTTTGGGGTTTTTTTGGACAGTTCAGTTTTTTTTACATTTCAGCACAGTTCTGCAGAACAGAGCTTGAGGGTTCTCAGGGCACTGGAAACCACTTTTAGGAAAATGCTAGCTCACAACAAACTTCGTTTCAATAGAGCAAAAGGCTGTCCTTCTTTGGACCATCACTGCTGTCATAGTGACATCTAGTTTCCCTGAGTTTTCATCCTCTCCATGTCCATTTAACACATATGCCTGCCCTTAACCCTGGTGGTGGGTGCTAGTTTGCAGAATAAGTCATTTCAGCTGAGGAAAAGCACGAGCAAGAGACTCCAGAAATAAATTTTTAAGAGTGCATTGTTTCTTCTGGAGCTTCAGCTGTTTCAGTGGCAGCACTTCAGGTGACCTGCATTAGACAGCACTCGCACAGAGCACTACAAAAGCAGCACTCACTGTGGGTTTGCTGCCCTGTCATCATCTCCTCCAGTGAATTCAGACACCATGCAGCACCACATACCCAGCACAGATAGTGTCACTAGCACGGCAACTGGTGGCTGAATCATAATGAAACTATGAAGAGGAAACCTGTCACAAGCTGAAGGAAACACTTGATTTCAGTGGAGTGTTTCATCTCCATACAAGGGCTGACGTTAAGGATGTTGGTGAGAGAATTAACTTGTGCCCTGGTCACTAAATGTAGCTTTTTATGCAGTTATTTACTGCATAAAAAGTTGATGGTTCTGTTGCCATGGGAAATAGGAATACTTGCCATGACAACTGCAGCAGAATGTGGCATATAATCCACTTCACACAGAGCATCTTCCAAAGCAACCGCTCCCATTCATACACCCTACAAAATTCTGTGTCCTTGAGAGTAATTCAGTGTGTGTTTTTCAGGCACAGTGGTTAATCTGCACTTTACCATGGCATATTTCCTTGTGTCTAATATTATTTATTACTTGGTTCTTCAGTAATACATCTGAAAGCACTTTGCAAAGGTAATCTCTACAAAAACTCTGTTTATTTTACAGATGAACAATTCAGGCAAAAAATATCACATGAGCCCCACAGAACAGCAGGATCAGGACTGGTGTTTGCACCCACATCACTAGGGCCAGTAACAGGAGCATGGCTCTCATTGCAAAAAGGTGGGATGAATTCTGCAGCCAAAATCTGCACCATCAAGGCAGAGCAGCTGCTGGGGAAAACTTCAGTGAGCCCAGTGCACCTGTGCCTCTGATCAGACAGGAACTACATGCCACAGTGATCTCCTTGACCCCTGTTTTGGGGTGCACCTGGGTGGCTGCATGACTGCTGGACACTGTAGGCAGTTTGGGCTTGGAGGGCACTCCCTGTGCCAGCCAGACCACTGCAGAGAAAGGACTGTGCTCCCTGTAGAATTTTGTTCCAGAAGATGCTTCTGAAAACATCTTTCCCCATCCACAGAGTGGAGCTGTGCATGCTGCTGCTGATCAGAGCTGTGCACACTAAAATAAAGCACACACTGTCTTTGCTGTGTTCATCCTGGTCAGCCTGCAGCTCCAAGCACCTGCAAACCTGCACTGCCCTTTGGCAGATGGGCTTCCTCATGCCAAACCTCGTGCTGCTCCCCAACAGGCACAGCCGGTGACACAGGGCGAGCAAACGCCACCAGTTTGGGTGGCAAGGCTGCACTCACTTTATCCTAAGAGCTCATTGAAGCCCTGCCGTGCCTGGTCCTCTAGTGGAGCATGGAGTTTTCTAAAATTATTTGCCTTAAAGTAATTTCTGGAGGGAAAAAAAAAGGAAAACAACAAATTGTGATCAAGAGTTATGAGTAACCTGGAACACCAAGAATGTGCTTGGAGTAAATATGTGACTGAGAAAACCATTACCAACCCAGACAATAATTATTCTGGCTATTTACCTCTTAACCTTGCCAGACACGTTCAAAAGTGCATAATAAGTGACATCTCTCCTTTATCACAAGATTTAGCCTAGAGGGAAACTCTCTCTCTTTGAGTTACCGACGTTAATGATGTTGCTTTTGGCTTTGGATCCATTTCCCTACTTTAAAAAACAGCACTGACAACTTTTTTCCACTGTTTAATTTGTGTAGTCACAGTAATTAAATATGAATCTTCAAATATTGCTTGACATGTTGCAGATTTATCATCACTGAAACAGTCTTCTGCCCATTTTCATAATTATTGCTGTTCAGATCAAAATGGTTATGTGCTAAAAGACTGACAATTTTCTCCTTTAGTTAAGTTCTCAGTTGTTTGCCCTTTTGGCAGTGCCGCTTAGAAGTTATGTTTCATAATTAAATTAATTTCCATTCGCATATGGAGGCAATAGTTTCCTTTCCAATTTTTTTTTTATTTTACTTTAAATTGTTTCTTAAGATGTGGACTCCAATATGTACTGCAAGGAGCCAACATATCCTTTAATAGCATCTTAGGCAACACTGCTCATGTGCAGCCCTGAATGAGTAACAGCACCATATAAATCACCTGGATATTTCAGTTGGTTATGGTGGCCCTGATGGCCAAGAAAGCTTTGCCTGATTGGTGTCTGTAACCCTCCCTGCTCACGTGGGAGGTAAATTTTGCAAAGAATTAACAGTGACTTCAGGCCTGTGTTCAGAATGGAGGGTTGGGTTTTTCCATCTCCCTGTGGAGCACTTTTACATAATGGCTGCCACCAGCTCTGTATTTTCTTCAACTTGTACTCCCTGGACAGACCAGCTTTGCACTAAAGAGGAAAGATGACAGAAGTACTTTTGGGCACCCATAAACTCTGGCAGGAGCAGCCTGTGTGACTTCCATGCCTCAGAAAGTGCTGGGTGAAGTGTTCTCCATCCCAACTCACCAAGCAGGTGGCTGACTAAATGTTACCTGTCCATCAGTCGTGCTGTTACACAAGCTGTTCTTAGAGTCTCTGCCTAACTGTTCATGCTCAGAAACCTTCTGGCTGTCTTCTCCTCAGTAAATAAATATGTAGCTTCTTGTGAACAAAGTCTTATCAGATTGAAGAAGCCTCTTAAGAATCATTGAGGTATGAGAACTAGTACAAAAAAAGCTGCAGACAAGCTGAAATACTTAAAGTGGAAAGAAGTCCCAGTGATTTCTTTCACTAAAAATCAGTATTTCATTCTAGGGGCCAGATTACACTTTTATCTATAAAGGTGAGGAAGGAACAGGCTGTTCCTGTTGCATGTGCCTTTCACAAACCCTCAGCAAACACACTCTGTGTGTCTCAGCACCTCGCTGACTCTGGGTGCTCCCAGGTGGGAGCTCTGCAGCAGCTGCTCAATGATTTGGTGACAGTTCTGAGAGCTCAGGAGCCTCAGTGATGGGACCAAAGGAGAAGAGAGATTAAAAACATGACCTTTATGTTAGGAGGGAAGAAGGAGTTTTTCACAGCCACGATTAAGCCAAGCTTTTTAGTTCCTGCCTGTGTATGCCTGGGACTCACTGCTGGTGCCTGGATGGAGCAAAAGCTCTCCTGGTTCATCCAGGCCTGCAGCTCCTGCCCTCCTGGTGGGCAGATGCAGCACATGGTCTCATGCAGCTCCTGAACTTCTCAGCACATGTCTCAGGGTTTCATCACAGCCCCTAAGAGCTAGGAGAGCATTTCTTCATTTCACAGAAGTCAGATCAGTCCTTTTTGAAAAGCAGCTTTCATCACAGATTAGTGACTGTGAGACTACAGCTTTGGATGGATTTTTTTTAATCTTCATGCTCAGTACAGGTTAGAGTTACAGCTGCTGATGAAGATGGGCAAACCTCAACTTTTCAACAGGTTTCCTCTAGAAGAAGGACTTACATTTTGAGGTGCTGAACTAATTGACTTTGTAATTTCCTGCTAGTCACAGGCAAAACCCACTGTCCACATGAACATCAGGTGCTTTTCTGTCACTGATCAAAACACACAGGGGCCAGGGAGCAGTGAAATGATCTCTGAGGAACATCTGCTCCTCCTCCTCCCTCCATGAAGGCCTGGAGATGTCCCTGTGCATGGCCAACATTCAGCTGTGTGTTTCTATTTCAGGTCGGCTGCTGGAGCTGGCTGGAGCACTTGATCAGCTTACCTTCTGTCTTGCCAGGATCAGGGCTTGAATGAGGGCAAGCTGGCCGTGACCCAACCCAGATAAGTCTAAGGTTGTGCTGACAGGCTGGGGAAGAGAGGGAGCTGAGAGAACTTCTGCTCTCTATGGCAATAGCTTGCTTTTTATTGTTCAGATTTCCACACCCGGAGACCTTAGTTGGGCTTCTGCCCATCAATTAATTATAAGAAGAATGAAAGATGGTCTCTTTGCTTTTTGTTGGGCTGCTTTTCTGGACCAGAAGGTGGAGCCCATTCTTTTGAACATGGGTCTTTCCAAGTCACCCAGAGAGTGGATGTCAAAAGCTGCCCCTTTACCAGGAGCAATGCAAGCTTTCCCCTGCCCAGGCCAAAGCAGGGTTTGATGTGCAGCTTCCCCTGCCCACAGTGGCTGCAGCACTGACACCCTGCACAGCAAACAGACAGAAGAAGCAAAACCATTTTCATCCTGTGTAGTGGGTGCTGGAAATGTGGGTATCCACAGGACAGATTCTTCATCCTGAGGCTGGCTGGCAGAGCCAAGGCATCCCAGACAGTGCTTATTTGTCATCCTTGGAACAATAATTTCTTCCTTTATGTAGCTTTTCTGCTGTTCACAGCTACAAAGGGATGGCCCTTTTAGCAGGGCCTGTTGTGATGGAACAAGGCATAAGGGCTTTAAATGAAAAAAGTGTTGATTTAGACTACAATATTTTTACCAAAAGGGTGGTGAAACACTGACAGGTTTCCCAGAGAGGTGGTGGATGCTCTGCCCCCAGGAACATTCAGGGTCAAGTTGTACAGGGCTCTGAGCAAACTGATCTAGTTGGAGATGTCCCTGCTCAGTGCAGGGGAGTTGGACCAGATGACCTTTAAAAGTCTTCACCCCAAACTATTCCATGATTCAATGATCCTATGACTTAATGTCTCTGTACTGGGACCTTTCCTCATTCAGACAAGTGTAAGCAAATGAACATTTTGCCCAACCTAACAAACAAGAGCCCAGGCACAAATGCTAGAAACAAATGTGGAATTTTTCACAGAACAAAACTGCCTGGGTGGGACTCAGCCTCATGAGCCTTCATGGTGGCTCATTTCAACACAACCTCTAAAGCTGAAAAGAGTTGCCCTGGGGAGTGTTTTGGAGTAATATGCACTGTGGCCCAGTAAAGATGAACTTTGCATAAGTCTGACACTTGTAGAAATAAGGCTGAACAACCAGGCAGTATTTTTACTACAAAAATTGTATTGCTTACACTTCCCAGAGGGTGAGGTGTCTCTTCTTTCATGAAGTCTGGTGAGGAGAGAACTTAATCGCATTTTCTTAAAATCCTCTCAGAATGGTAATAGGAGGGACCTTTGCTTCTGTGTCCTCATAAAACATATAATGGGCAAAATTTTAAAGGGAAATAAGCATTTGTGAATATAAATTCTCTTCTGGGAGAGATAACTGTGTGCTGTGAAGGACAGTCTCTCTCTTAGGCTCCTCTGCATGTTGGAGCACTGGATTATATTTTTTGGGACTGCAGGGCCTGAGCTGTATTTTAAGATTAACTTGGAAGGTATAACCAAGGCTTTCATCCAGGTAGGTGTATGACTGCATTTTATGTGCAATTTAAAATGGGAGTAAGTAGAGCTACATCCTCTGACTGAACAAAAAGATAAGAGAAATCTTCAGGCAGAATTCTCTTCTTACATCTACCTGTGCTACTCACAGAGATGGCAAAGAACAGCATCTTCTGTGCTGCTTGCAGGGAGAATGCAGCTTGAAAGCAGATGCCCAAAGCACAAATCTTAGATGAGTATATTTAGCCTAAAAGTGTTTCAGACTGAGAAGTGATCATGCAAAATACATTTTCCTTGCCCGTATTATTTTAGTAAATAAGGAAGAAAATTTAATCCTACTTACTATGATAGATAATCTGGTTAAAGTGGGGATGAAGGTGTAGCTTTGAGGTGCATTCATAGGAAATACTGTGACATGTGGTGTACTCTAACTTTTAGATCTTAACTGCTGGTTTGATGATTAATAAATCGAGCAGAGCTTTCAGTGCTAGCCCTTTTTTGGGGAAAGGAACAGCTAAACTCTAGGAGTTTGACACTTCTTCAGTTAGTTAATCAGGTAGAATTTTCAGTGAAAATTATCAGGTGCTAATTTTCAGTGAAAGGTGGTGCACAAAACTTCTGAGGGTTGATTGTTTTGTTTGAAGGAAGTAGGCAAGTGTGTGAAAAATTGTACGTAGAAGAGAGAGATCTCTGGAGATTTTAGAAGACCCATCCTAAGGAGGAAAGGGGGAGGCCCCCAAGGCTCATACCAGCAGATACACTCATGCAGAGTGCTGCCATCAGTGCTGCCAGGACATTGCTGTGTGCCCATCAGCTCCTTACATTGCTTCCCATGGACCACACTGCTGCTGCCTGCTGTTACCACCCTGCCAAAGGGAGGGTTTTTCTTAAGAACACACTTCCAGGTGTTGCTACAGCACCACAAGTTTGCAAAGTATGTAGATCATTGCTAATGCAGGAATATATTTCAGGCACCGCCAAAATTAATCAATATCCTTCAATATGGGACACAACTGGCCTAGTTTGAGAAGTCTAATGTAAACAGCCTTGAGCAGCCTGTCCCTATCCTTCTCCAAAAGGACAAATTGAGTCCTAAATTCATCTGATGAAAATGACAAAGTGCAGAGGATACTAGAGCAGAGTAAATCACAGGATCATGGAATGGCTGGGGAGGAAGGGACCTTTGGAGATCACAGAGTCCAACCCCCCTGCTAAAGCAGGTTCACCCAGAGCAGTTTGTACAGGGTTGCATGCAGGAGGGGTTTGAATGTCACCAGAAAGGGGACTCCACAACCTCTCTGGGCAGCATAGCATATATTCAGAACAGAACATATATATTCTAGTTACTTGGTAACTCCATTACAGAATAAAATTAATAGACCCACGGATGCCATGGAGCAGGCAGTGCTATGCAGATCAGAACTGGAGGATCTGGCAGAGAATAAGCACCACTGAGAATAAGCACCAAACATCCTTTCCTCTGGTAATGGAGAATAGGGTGAGGTTTGGCCTGATAAAATGGGCTGGCTTGGTTTGGCTAGCTCTTTATCTAAATATATTATTATGCCCAAGTGAGCTGGCAATTATATTTTCATCACTCATTACATGTGTTGCTCAGAATTTTTTCCCTTCAGTCACTGGGTACCATTCCAGGGGATACTCCACCAGACCCAGCTCAGGAATTTCTGCTGCTAAACATCCCTTCTCCAAAGCCAGGAGCCCACCTGCAAAACCAGACCACTTTCATGCCAGGAGGACTGGAGCTGCATTTCCTTTCCCCTTTCCAGGGCTCTGGGGGTCTCCATCTCCCTGTGCCTGATGAGTCAAACTTGCTCCCCAGTTCCACTGAGAAAAATGGTTATGCTGCATGGGGAAATCCTGTCTCCCTGGGTATCCCTGCTCAGGCCCTGCCTCTGCCACAGGCAGGTGTCCCTGCCTGGGGGTGGCACTTCCCTTGCTCCATACCCTGGGCTGGTTCCCAAACCTGGCTCACTGCAGCTGCCACCTGAAGCCTGTGGCACAGCATCTGCTCTATGCAGAGTGACAAGGAGGGAAGGGGTTTGCTTCATGCCAGAAAGTCACTTGTTTTTAGGCATTTAAGGCATGGTGTGCAGATGGGGTTTGCAGCGCTTCACCTGTGCCACAAGGCAGTTGAAGAGTTTGTGTTTGGACAGATCTATATCTGCACAGAAGACATCATGATGAAACAGCAGGGTGAGGGACTGTGGACAAACCACCACATGAGCCATGAGCCATAAGCAAGTGGCTGCCAGTTTACATATTACAATATATCACTTACTGGCAGGCAAAACTTCCCTCCCAGGGCCACTTATTTATTCTCTAGGATAAACTCCTGTCCTCCATGAGGATTCTGTGAACACTTCCTGGGTGGGGAAGCAGAGATCAGGAAGACAACGATGACACAATATAATGAAAACAATTTAGGGATTGCTTAGCACAGAGTGAAGGACACAAGAACTCAGCAAGTTTGAAACACTACTGTAATAACAAAGAACACATGTCAGAGGAGCCTTTTCCTTGTGGTATCACTGCAAAAAAAGCTTCCTGTTTCTCAGATGGCTCTGTTAAAGCCAGTTTTGCACTGGGAATAGCCACTGGCAGGATGACAGCCTACACTGTGCTCCTTAATCTTATTGGCACATTTAGTTGGCCAGGGGTTGATTAATACTAGATCTGCTTATAGCTGCAATCATGAAGGGTGTGAAAGTTCTAAGAACAACTTGCAAAGTCTAGATCCTTGAGACTTCCTCTCATTTTTTGCTGTCCAAAATTTCTTTTGGAGCCTTCAAATATCTCTGACCTCTCTGGGCTGAAATTTGGAGGCAGGATGGCTCCATAAATTCATTGGGAAATCATACTTAGTAATGGACAAGCCTGAATCAATGTGTCCTCTCAGCTCCTTTGGGATGTGGGTTAGCCAGCAGAGCCAGAAGTTGTGCAATCCCTGGATGGCCTGGCTGCAGCTCTGCCCAAGTCCAGCATGCAGGGAGGTGGCTGTTTGTGCCTGTGTAAAGGGGGAAGTGTCCATTCTGAATCAAATCTAAAAACTCTTTCTCAGCACTCCTGGGACACACATGGTGATGACTGTGCCTGATGCCTTCAGCTTGGGAAGCAGGTGGGACAAGCCCAGGGAGGAACTGACCCACAAGAGCCCTTGCAGCATGTGTGGTGTGACAGGACCCCTCTCTTCTCACCCGTCCCCCTGACTGCAGCTGTGCATCCTGGTGTCTGATAGCAGCTGTTTCTTCAATAATAAAGTGCACACAAATAGCCTGCTGAAGGTGGATGGGACTAATGGGGGCCCAAGCACACCAGCCCTGTGCACAGAAAAAACTGCAGCTGGCTCTACCAAGCAGCAGAGGCTACAGTCTGAATAATTCATGTAACTACATTGCAACTCTACCTTGACATGGATTTCAAGCCAAAAGTAAGTAATGTTTTGAAGGGCCTTAATGACAGGGGAGCTTGGGTTCTCTCTGTAAATCACAAGGGGCTGCATCCTTCAGAGGCAGGGCTGTATGTGCTTCTGAAGAAGGAAAATTGTTGTTTTTTGGAAATGTCACACATTACTTTCGCTTTTTCAAGCACACTGAGATATAGCCAGAGAAAGTACTAGCTAAAGGAAAAGTATGACTCTGTTGAATGACTGTCTGGCCAATAGGATCTCCATAAACAGTTATTCAGATATGCCCTGTTCACAACTACCACCAACTAATTGCAACATGACTATAAGATCACCAGGACTGTATTGACATGTGAGGAAGTGATTATGAACACAGAGCTCCCTCAGAAGCAAGGACTGTCCCACTTTTCACAATGATGCTGGAGAACAGAAACCTCTGCGGAGCTCTAATGGGCTGCAGGGGCGAGCTGACAATAAGCACTCTTTAATTAAGCTCTTTGAGAAAGTCAGGCTCCCACTGGGCTTGTTGTGAGAGCAGCAAAGCTCCTGATTTATAGCAATTCAATGCCCAAGCTTCCTAATACTGATGTAGGACACCAAATCACCAAGACTTCTTCAGTGTAATTAAAGGCAGGATGTGCTCCTGGCTGGCATATCCCAGCTCTGAATGGGAATGCAGTCAGGGGTATTCCTGGGGTTTGTCCTGTAGCTTACATGGTCTATGCTATACAGTGGGTTGCACTGGTGATGGTAAAAGCTCATTCAATTAGAAAGGGGAGAAAAAGTAATGATAGGGTGATAATTTAGGATTTTCCAAGTTCTGACCACAAACTTGCTGCAAATTTTCGAGAAGTCCAAAGTTTCTCTTTTCCTCTTTTAAATCAAGTGGAAAAAAATAATTAAGCCCAAATGGCATGCAGGGGTTAATTAATTATGGCTTGATTTTCAGAAATGCTGAGGAAATTTCAACTCATTCTTGGTGCTCTTTATCTTTGAAAAGTAAGGCCAAAGAGTGTTATATTTCTTGCAGCATTTCTTTATAAAGAGAATATTGCCCTTACAAGCTAAATCTACCTCGGCTATCTCACCAGGGCTCTTGGCATGGATGCAGCACCCACAGTGTCTGCAGCAGCTCCTCCCTGAGTGCTCGAGCACACACAGAGCACGGGATGTGCTGGTGTGGCCCGTGCTGCTGGCCACTCTGGGCTGTCCTCATGGGGAGGTACCCGAGGAGGTGCTGCCAGTGCCTCTGGCTGGAGCACATTTGGGCTGGCCACCAGCACATTGAAAAGTCTGTCTGCACTTTGAACTGCCCTGCATGGGAGGATGTGATCCCTGATGAGTCACAATGATCTGTGCAAATTGAATTGAGAACTCCAACTTCCAGACGCTGACTCTCACAATGCCTTTATGTGCTAAATAGGAGGACTCCCTACTCAGAAATGTTCCTTGTAGGGAATATTAGCACTTTCTGCAGTCAGATCAGCCCTAAGCCTTTTCTTTGGCAAGCACAGCTGGTGGAAGTTGTGGACACTTTACCAACTTATGCATTTTCCAATCCCTCTGTCACTCTTGCTCCTCTGCAGACTTTCATCATCCTTCTTGAATTAAAGGCTTGTATGAACAGAAGTAATATCACTTAATGTCCCTGACTGTAGTCCTTCTAACTAATGCACTGGGACTATTTAACTGTGACTCCTAAAGTCTCATCCAGAGTCATTATTTTCAATCCTGTGAGCTTGCCTTCCCATCTGTGTCTTTTGATGCATGATTCTCTATCAGCCCACACCCACGTGCTTGCCATAGGCAGCTATTCCCTATGTATTACCTTACAGGACTAAATAAAAACAGGAAAAAAATAACTGCACAATTTGAATCACCATTACACTTGCTTTCCCACCAGAAAAAAATTGTCAACATTAAAAAAAAAAAAAATTCTGCTTTGGTGCAAAAATACCATAGGAAAGAAAATGCCAATAAGAAAATTGAGGTACAATTAAAACCCTCAAGGTCACAACAGTACTGTGGCCAGGAGGACTCTTGTGGGTGAAGTTACTCCCTGTGCAGAGGCCAGTCTGAAGCCTTTGTCACAAAAATTCTTCAAAAACAGGTTCTCGGCAGCAGCTATGTTGCTCTTTTACTCAGGATTGAATTTCAGTCTGTGTGCATATCAGATGAGTAAGATTTGGTTCAATGAAAGAGTCTGAAGGGAAATTTTTTTTCAAGCTGTGTGATGTGCAAAAACACTCAACCCATCAAGAAGAAAGACATGAAAAAAACAATAGATACCAGAAGCATAAAGGAGGAATAAAGACATCCTTTGGGATGAGGCAATGGAACACGTGTGGGTGGAAAAGCACACAGGAGAAATATGGAAAGTATTCAAAGAGAAATTACTGTATACCAAATGGTTATGTGTGCCATTGAGCTATAAATACTTCAGGACTGGAGACAAGGGTAAAATTTATACAAGAAAGTGGAAAAAAATCATCTGATGTAAGGTAAAGCTCTCTAAAAGCACTGGAAAATTGAAAAATTTGAGGTGGAAAATGGAAAGAAAGACCAGTTAATGATGTGAAGAGAGCAGGACCAAAACCACGTTTGGTTCCTACATATATGGGTGTGTGTTTACTAAAACCTTGCTGCTTGCAACCCTGCTGCCACTGTGAAAGAGTATTTCAGAAGCAGCTGCATCACAAAAGCACAGACACCCTTCAGAGCCACCCTGGCAACACCTCCTGGTCATCCTGCTCACCTCCCATTGCTTGCTGGACCCACCACTGCCCCCAGCACCACCCTGCCCTGGCACTGCTGTGAGTCCTGACTGCTGCTCTCTTCTGTTTGCTCAGCACCAAAAGGGCCCAGTGCTTCCATGTGCCTGAGACCAAGCAGAGCCACACATCACACCCAGTGCCAAAGCTGGGTCTTAGCATCATCATTGCTGACTGCACACATCTGTGTTTGCCCAGCAGCAAATACCTGTCTATTGACCCCTATAAGCAGGAATTTCATGTCCCCAGGTGATGGATGTGAGTATACAAATAAAATGTTGCAAGTCCTGTAACTGTCACAACACACTGAGAACCACATACAAGACCTATGCCCAGAGGTGTGAATAACTTCCAACAAGGGTAATCATGCATTACCTCAAGGAATTCAGGCTCCCCAGGGCAGGATTCATCTCAACCAAACTGAATTATTTAAGAACTCAATGCTTACTCCCAGTGAATTGTGCTGACTTGTTTCTAGAAACAGTGGAGGAAGAAAGGCTCCTTCAAAGGCTTTGACTCAGAGGCTTGAACATTGCATGCAACTTCTCTTGCCATAGCAGTTTGTTGGGCAAGGTATGGGAGGCTGCCTGGTGACTTGAACCTCATTGCAGGAAATTCTGTTTTCTGGAAATGGCTGTGCTGTTGTAATATTTTGAGGAGGTGCGTCAAGAGCTGAGAAGGAATATTTTACAGAAGGGGTTGAAATGTACCTTCAAAACCTTGAACCTACCACAAGCAGCTGTACACTGAGGCCCTGTGAAAGTTCATCCCAAAAAGAGACACTTTCCCATCACTGTCCCTTCACCCTGGGCAGGTACATCCACTCTGTGTTTAGCCACGCAGGCTCCCTGGGTGAGATCAGCCCCCTTTTGAAGGAACACCAGCCACACACGCAGCCCTGCCTTGCCCTGAGCAGCAGGCAGGCAAAAGCTGAGCTTGGCTGCCTGCTCTCTCTGGCCTACTTGCTTTGCTGTGATTACATAAGCAGCATTTGCCTGGCTCCTACTTTCTCATTTCCTTTGCTTGTTTTCTGATTTTTAGGACACACTTTTGCTCGAGTTACACTGACCTCTTTTGTGAGAGAGGGTATGATATTTTCTGACTAAAGCCTCTTATCTTTAATAAACCAGCACATTTACTGTCCAAGTCGATAGTTAGACTTGGGAATTCTTTTAATTAGAAAAGCAACCACTCTAATCAATAGTGGAGTCTGAAAGCCCCATGTAACAGAAAAGGAGCTGTGCAGAAATCTGGACCATCCTCAAGCAAGACAGACACCCACAACAAGTATCACATTCGTTTTCTCCTTTTCATTCAGCAGTGGAAAATATGTGAACATATTGCAGGGCACCCAAATGACCCTAAGCACAGTCATCTGTGAGAAGTTCTGCTTTAGTTATAGTGAAATAAAAAAATGACAGCATCATTAAAAAAACTGGGTACCAGTTAATAAATTCCACAATTCTCCCTCCACTCTGGCCACTGTGGTTAAACCATGCAGCTGTGGGAGACTGTCAGCAGCACAGTGGCTTATCTGCCTTGGCTAGGAGCTTATCAAACACAAGCTGAGGGTTTCCTTCTCAGATGTGTGGCACAGGTGGCAGCTGATGCAATGGCATGGATAGCCAAACTCCCAGCCCAACCAGCTGGCATGGAGATGGATTTTCTCTTTAAATCATGACATGTCCAGGTTAATTCAAAAGCTATTTTATCCAGGATATAAAAAAAACTTGTAATATGGAGGGCAGGGTAACGTGAACAAGGAGGTAGAAGACACATGGCGAGGGGACACAGAAGAGAAATGGGTTAAACCAGAAGGTAACAAAATGCACGAGGTACAGCTTGGTCCAGGGGTCCCCTCCTCACCCTGCACAGGGACACAGCAGTGAGGGCACACGGGTTGCTCTCTGTGTGTATCCTGGGTACATGTTAGGATACCAGAGCATTGCTGTAAAATCTACTTGCTGTAGGCTCCTATGGAAAAATATCTGTTCCCCCAACTTTAAGCTAAGCAGCTGCCAGGCTCCTGACTGGCAAGGCTGAACACCAACCCTGGGGATTTTTCTTGCAAGCCCTTACAGAGGACAACACTGGTTAGTGAGAGCTGAGACCCTTCTGCACCTAGCCCAGCATGGTGGTGCTCCTCTGCTCAAACGGCATGGAAGATTAATCAGATGTTGAAAATTACTATTCAAAAGATACTCTGTGACATAAATACCCAGACTGACAGCAGAGCATTTAGCAACGTGTCCAAATCATTTTCCTCTTCGGGAGAGGAACAGAAACCGCTTCTCAAACAAATGAGAAAAAGACTTTTGTTTTGCTTTGTTGCAAAGAAGAATCAACTGATGATAGCAGACATTTAAAAAACAACCCCATGCTTAATTATAATCTTTCTGGAGCAACCAGGATGGCTTCAGATTATTTTACATAACTGTGTTAAATCCCCCCTGAGAATTATTCGCCTCCTACACTCCAGGGTGCCTGAGCTTAAAAGATGGCCAGTTATTTAACAGGCTTGTCAGTAGCTTAAAAAATGTACCAGCACTTGCTGCAAAACAACAATTGCAAGTGGGTTTATTTCATTATCTTCACAGACCCTCCACAATGGGCAGGAAATTGTTCTTTGATGGCGCATTTTATTTTAAAATGCGTATTGCACTTGTGTGTTTAAATGGTAATGAACATAAAACATATATATATATATATACATAAAACATAACATATACATAACATAAAACATATATATATATACATACACACACACACAACCACACACACACACACACACACATATATATATATATATATATACACACACACATATATGTATGGCCAAAGCTGGGAGTACCCTTTTTGAGCAATAGCAGCCTTGCAAAACTTTACTAGGGTCAGCTTGCATAAAGGCAGCATGTTTTTCTTCTGTAATTTGGAAAAGGAAGAAACATCTTACTTTTCCTGCATTGCCTTCCTAGAAAAAGAGAAGCCATCTGACTAATGAATAGCCTGGTATTTCGTTGGTGGCTTAAAAATGCAACTGGGAAAGGGAAAGGGGACATGATTCAGCCCCAGATGAATGCTGTGATCTTTCCTTCTTGGATTAAATTTATTTGATTTTTGGTGTTTAAGATATGTTCTTAACCACAATTCTCTATGTTCACATAACATATATTATGAAGTGAGGAAAATATAACAAATAACAAAGTGAGGAAAGAATTGAATTCCTGTTAATGAACTTTTAAGCCCAGTGATTTCAAAGGAGTTTGCATGCAGACCTTTGTACCTCTCAAAGATACAAAGAGACAAGGCTGTTGCTGGGCTTCAGCAGGCAGAAGGACAATTTGTGTCCTCTTCTGGGCTGTCTTTTCAGAGTGGAGACAGGTCTTCAGGCAGGTAGGTAAAAGAATTAAGCAGTGTGTGGGCTTCAGCATAGCTCAGTTATTCACTCTCACAGAGACAAGAAATGAGTACAGTGCTAACATCTCAATTTTTATTTCCCTCTAATGGTCTGGCAGCAAAGTATGTCTTCCATTAATCAAATTCTCAGTGAGTTATACAGGGACAAAAGTGCATATTAGCTGCAACCATGAAGATGAAAAAAGTCTCAAGTGAGATTCAGCAGATTTTTCTCAGCTGCTGGTAGCAACAACCAACCCAAATGTCCCATGGAGTTGTAAATGGGAGCAGAAGCCATTCCTGAGCATTCTGTGCCACCTCCAGCACCCTTGGGACTGCACCTGTGAAGGCTCTAGAAGCCTTTTCTGTTATTATTTTTGATGGTTAATCCATCTGAGGGCTGGATGAGTGGCATCATGCTGACAGCAGGAGCTGGCCCCGAGAGCAGCCTTTGGAGGGACACCTGAACTCTGCCAGCATTGACTCCAAGGTCAGGAGCCTTTTAATTATAACCATAACTCTGACTTCTTCTGGCAAGGGGAGAGCTGTAAGGACTGGAGTTATATCACTGCTGGGCTCAGGGTTAAATCTCATGCTGGGAAATTCAGAGAAATATCCCCCTGTGCCTCACAGATCCAGTCCCTTCTGCTCTGCCAGCCACTTGCACCCTGCTCTTGCACAGAGTAGCTGGGACAGGTCAGGGAATGGGAGGAGGATGCACTTTGTGAATTCAGTGTTCTCACCTTCTCTGTGCCCTGGCACCGCATTTTCTGTGTTCCTGGCAGGGCAGAAGAGAGCAGCCCTGAGCCTGATGACTGTAACTCTTATAACCAGGGACCAATGTGAAACCTTCAGCACTGAAACCAAAACCAAACAATAAGCTGGTCACCAAGCTAAAAAGCAACCTCCTGCAAACTGCCAGAAGGGAGTGGAGATCTCAGTGACCAGTTACAAACCAACTGAGAAGGACAGAAGTTCATCATGTCCCAGGCAAGCCTGGACTACACACAGTCAGCATCCCCCAGCAGCAGATGGACTCCAGTGCTTAGCAAAAGGGGTTTGGAACAGCTGATGCAAACCCAGCTGTATGGGAACCTGCAGGGTCATGTCTGCTGCCACCAGTCCCTCAGCACTGCAGAGCAGCACCATGCCTCCCTTCATGCTTGGTCGAGGCTGTTCAAGAGGGTGTGCCAAAACATGGATCTCTAAGCTCAGAAGGGAAAGGAAACAACCAGAGTTCAAGCTGACAGAGACTATGCCACGACAGCTGAAATGGGCACCAGGATGAATGGAAGGTGGGATGGAGCCAGAGCAGCCCTGCAGTGGCCAGAGGAGCAGGCAATGGCTAAAACACAGCTGATTTCTCATGAAACCTCTCTGCAGAGCTGGAGATGGCAGCAGTGGGCAGGACACTGCAGTGGCTCAGACGGATGGATGAGCAGCATGGAGGGACTGACCAAGCCAGTGCTGGGACTTCCACTGCCACCCTGGGCCATGCCAGTGTCCAGCCCCCATATCTCTCTGCATCCTGACCCATCCCATGTACTGTGGGCTGTGTCCGACTCTGGGCCCCCACTTGCTCAGTCTTTTGGGGTTATGAGGTAGGAAAGAGGAACTCTCCTTGCCTCTCTCTCTTTTTCTGTATTTGTAAAAAATTTCTTCTGACATAATGTAAATAACCTCATCTAGAGACAAGAAACTCAAGTTTTCCGAGAACACTTAGGAGAGACTGATTTTGTGTTTCTGAGGGTGTAAATTGGCTTTGTGACTTCAGCAGAACTATTTTGAATTTTCCCCATATGATGAAGCTGGCCATTTTGAATGCAAATAGAAAATACAACAATTAATATTAAATGCCTTCAATCTCATTTTAATGAGCTCTGTATTTCAGAGCTGGGATAAGTGCCCTCACTCTCTGCAGTTAGTATAAAAGCTACATGACTACCCACTATTATTATATGTCAAAACTGACACAAAAGTACAAAACTTCATCATAATTGGTGTAAAGAAAGTTACAAGTACATAGTTGATGAACTTATCTTATTCAACCTCTGGGTTTGCCACTTATTCTATTCAGGGGAATAAACACACACCATTTACACTTGTAAGTACATTATGTCCTTACTTCCCCATAAGTCAGTCCCAGTAGGGAGCACTGCAATTGAGCTGCCAAAAAGAAAACTTTGGAAAAATTCAAAACAGACGATTTCAAAGCTTGAGCATATTAAAAATTGACATTGTCAGTGTGACAGATTTATGTTTTATAAATCAGGCCTCTAACCAGCTTTTTAAAATATAATGGAACAGTCCCAATTGCCAGTGGCAGCTCAGTGAGCAGGGAGTGGGGCTGGGAGGTACCACACCAGAGCACTGCAAAGAACAGCCCTGAGCAGCTGCCCCCATGCAAGAACAGCTGTGTCACTGACACAGCACCTGCCTCACCCACCACGGGGAGAAACCTGCAACCAGGCAAGTGATAACGTGCCTGAGGAAATTTAAACTCTGTTCTGTAAGCTCTCACAAGGAGTTTCAGCAGCATTCCCAAAACTGAGTCCGTCTCTGAAACTGCCCCAGCTGGTGAGCAGCATGTGGCCGAGCTATGTCTTGGGTTTGAAATGGAGGGGACAATCCACCCCTCAGTGGGAAGGTACTAGTGGCTGAGTTGTCTCCTCTTTTGTCTGTGGTCACCTTGCAGGGATGACCCAGGGAAGCCTTGAAAAGGATCCCCCCTGGGGCACTGGCCCAGATCCAGAGTGTGGTGAGGCTTTGGGCATCTGCTGTGCCAAGCCTGAGAGGATCACCAGCCCAGGGCTGCATCCTCTGACTTCACTGCTCGGTAACAAAGACATGAAATCCACTCAAAGCACAAAGTCTATATGCTAATTTAGGTGTTCACCTATAGATCATGGGTACCCAAAGTGTCTCCATTGACCAGACATTAAAAGACTGAAGCACAAAGTCTGTAGCAGGCACTGAAGTTCATCTCTGGTGGCATGAAGGCTGTTTAAATAAGTGCCAAGGAGAAAGGACTTTCAAAGGATCTCCTAAAATTATCCTCAGGGGAACCAATTGAGATGAACCAAGCAGCCTGAGGTGATTTCCATAGCAGAGAAGGAGCGCCATCCCTTCCTCAGCACAACCAACTGCTACACCTGAAAATAAAGGTGAAATGTTCTTGAGCACTAGGCAAGTAGTTAGGGTCAGGCTAGGGAGGGTTAGCCTAAGCAGGGTGCACTTTCCACTGAAAATAATATACTTAATATTTATGTAACTTAAACTTTGTTCCTGTTCAATGGACTGTAGAAATTAAAGAGTAGAAAAACCCCAAAACTAAACCTGCATCAAGCCATCTACGCCTCCTCTGTTCAGCATGGGGTAGAGTCTTAACAAAGAAAGATTAATGTGTGGAAATGGAAAAACCATGTTCAGAAAAATGCAAATAAGCAGTGGGACTGCCGAGCCAGATCAGGGGCTGAACTGTGACCCTGAGACAAATGGATAGGGCAGCTTTTTCTTGGATTGTCAGTAATCAACCTGAGTGTCAACTAAACTTTTCCAGCTGTGAGTAAAGAAATAAGAAAAGCCAGAGAGGGAGGGAACCTCACAGGCTGCACACATCTCAGGGCTGGGTTATGGCAAGTGCTAGGAAGCATGCAGAGGAAATATAGCACCTTCCAGCAGGCATACAAGAGAGCTGAAAAGGAGTTTTGGAAAAGGGCATGGAGTGACTGAGCAAGGGGGAATGGCTTTAAACTGAAAAAGAGCAGGGTTAGATTGGATATTGGAAGAATTTCTTCCCTGTGAGGGTGGTAAGGCACTGGAACAAGTTGCCCAGAAAAGCTGTGGCTGCCCCATCCCTTGAGATGTTCAAGGCCAGGTTGGACGAGACCCTGCACAGCCTGGTCTAGTGGAATGTGGCCCTGTCCATGGCTGGGGGGTTGGAACAAGGTGATCTCTAAGGTGTCTTAGAACCCAAACCACTCTGTGATTCTGTGAAAGTGTCAGTGAAACAACAGGGAAATGGAAAACTTCCCTGCTCGGGGCCTGAACCTCATGGAAAGGCAAAAGGGACAAATGACCCACAGGCACTGTGGGGCTGCAGGATGCTCAGAACAGAACAGCCCCTCACCAGTGTGGAGCAGAAGGGTCCATGTGAATCACACCCCCTGCTGAGCTGTTTCTCCCTGCATCATCCATGCATTTCTCCTTGTATTAACCATCCAAGGCAAGCCTCTTTATCCAGCCTTGAAGAACCTCTCCTTATTCATGGGACAAATAACAAAAGAACATTTTACTTGAAATTCAGGTTGAACTCTATGAAACCTTTAGGTTGCATTTCTCACTGAAAAGTAATAAGTCCATTTGCAAATGGCACTGCTGCTCAGTTTAATTTGTCCCCTTTCCCAGGGGAGCTCTGACCTCAAAAATCCCTGAGGCTTTTGGAATCGATCAGGATCTGTATTTTCCAGGAGAATGCCTTATTTAAAAGCATCTGAAAAGCTGACTCTCAGCTAATCCCTTCACAACAAAAAGGCACCTTCTTTCCACCTTTTCTTCTCCCTGCTATTTTTTCTATCTCCCTGCCATTTTCTACACTTTAAGGTATATCCAAATTTTCCTCTCTGTCCCCTTCTCTGTGGTCAGCTCTTAGTTAAAGGATAAGTAAAGGACACGTATTTTTATATTCCTTGGGAAAGAGCAGATCACAGGAAAGAAAGAACTGGGCGAGTGAGCCATGTACCCTCTCTCCACCACCAAGCATTTGAACAGGATGGCACCTCTGATCTCAGAGTACAGAAATACCCTGTCTGGAAAAAGTGAATTTTCCTAAATGCCTGGGCAAACCAAAGGTTTGGAGCTGTTATTAATAGACTGGGATAGCTGGAAGAAAGCTCCCTGTATACACTAATGAAAATGTGTCTAAGGACTGCGGGGCTGTGAATTTCTATTTTGAGAGGATGTGGGTAGTTAAGTAACCCCTGCCTGCTTGTAGCAGAGCACAAGTAGCAAGTGCCCTGCCTGCAAAAAGCCCCAAGCCACAGAGGAATGAAATAAAGTCCTGAAAGACTGAAGCAGAGCCTTTCATCTGGGAGAGACTCAAAGGGCAATGAAAAATCCGGATGGATGGAGAACCACACCTCCCTAGGGTAAGCCCAGCCAAGCCTGGGGCAAAAGGCAGCAGGGAAGCAGCAGAAGTGCAGGACACACTGACCTAGGGCAGGAGGTGCAGGACAGCCCACCAAAATCACAGGGGGCTCTACAGGTGCGTATTGTGCAATTATTCCTATTGGGATTCAGCCGTGAAGCTGGAATCAGTGCCCCTTCCTCAGCCACCAAATTCCACAAGCAGTCAGAGAGCCCTGAGCTGCCGCACGTCAGCTCAGCTGCAGCTCCAAAAGCAGCCCCCAGAGCTGGGCAGCCCCCCTTGGACACACCCCCTGCAATGCCAGCCCCATTTCAAACCTTGTTATCAGGTAACACAAAGTTGAAAGGCATGAGAACAAGGAGTAGAAATGAAAATCATTTATGTAATTTCAGGTGAAATATAGATAAAACCAATTTTTGTTGCCACACAGCCCAGGGAAGAGGCTGTTCAGGGCTCACTGTGTTCACTTGTCCACTACTCCTTCACTGTGGTCTTTGGCAAGGTGACTAAATGCTGCAACCATGCTCAAACTCTCCCTGAAAATGCCGATTTTCCCAATTTCCAGTCAACGTACCTAACATGGTGCTTCATGGGGGACAATTAAATAGCCAGAAGCAACAGGCATGAAGATATCCTGCTGTGAGCTCTTAAGACTTTTCTATGAATCTAGTATTTACAAGGTTAATTACTCCCTGTGGTGGCCAAAAAAATGCAAAAAAAGCCTACCCTAGCATTAATTTGCCTTGATCAGTTCCTATTCATAACAAAACACAAAACCACAAACCCACCATATTTTGTTGCAATTAAGAAAACGTGGCTAATGCTCAAGCTTGATTTTGTCCACTTAATTCACCTGGAGTAGCACCACTGAGCATCTGGGAAGCTGCTGAGAAGTGAGCATGTCAAGAGCTGATCTGAGGATTTGATCTGTATCACAGCCTTCTTTGACCTTCAGGAGAGCTGAACATTTTATTAAGGGCATTCCAGAGGATGCTTGTGATCCTGCTGTGTACAGTACATGTGCTTATCTTAATGGCATCTCTGTCCATCATCAGCTCAGACTGTTCAATACAAAAAGGGAAAAACACAAGAACAGTCTAAAAAGAGTATGGATCCATCTGTATGGATGGGCGGCTAGCAAACCTACAAAGGAAGAAAATTCAAATCTCTAGTTCATTCAAGTGGACAGTCTCCTTTTCCTCTCCTTTGGCAAGTTCCAAAATCTGGAACAAAAATATTCAGTGAGGAATTCTCCCTGCAGATATATTAATCATATCCTGATGTAAATTCTGCAAACCACCTCCCATGTCACAGACCGGTATTCCAGGTGTTAGCTGACTTGCATTTCAAACACCAGAGAGAGAATGGACATAGTGGGACTGCTGACACCCTGGGCTCTGAGTGAGAGGTCCATCAGCACCATTCCTGTCTCCAGGAGCAGTGCCCAGCATCACCTCAGGGTCTGGGATTAGCCACACCATGGTGATGGAGGCAACAGAACTGGGGGCTGCCTGGGAAATTTGGGTCAGGTTCAACTTAGCTTCTTTAAAGAGTTTAGCTACACCAAATGCAGAGCCCTGGGGAACAGACAGAGAGGTGGAACAGGACCAGTGAGTGGGTGCATTGCAGAGGGAAGGGAGGCACTGGGCATAGAAGCAGCATAGATTTGGTGTGGCCACCACTGAGCTTGGTAAGCAAGGCTGGATCCAATCTTGATTTCTGCAAAAGTTTCCAAGTGAGTCCATGATGCCTTCTGGGAGTCTAATGTATGGCAGGGTTTCTTCACATGAGAACAGCTCACACAGCTCCAGCAGTCACCATGCTCTGCACATGAGCTAATCTTTCCACTTGGATGTGGGAGCTCAGGCAGGTGCACCAGGTCAGAACTTACATAAAGAGATGACCTGAAGGAATTTGTTACAAACTGCCTTCTACTTAGGGAGATTGCCCTGCCAGCCTTCTCTTGGTATAACAGGGGTCCTCCTTACTACAACAGAAAGAAAACACTTGCCTATTTTTGGAGCATCACAATGTATTTAAAATGCATGGGAATGGGAGAAATCCCCAGTTCTCCTGCTTGGTTTTCATGAAACTAAAGGTTCTGGGCCAAAATTTTAGATCCTGGCATGATTAAAAGGTAACACCTAAATAATTGTGGAGCTTTCTAGACCACTGCAGGGACTGCTGTGCCATGATTTCAATTGGTGTGAAGCACAGCAGCAGACCAACAGCAATGCACATCAGCCAGCAACCTGGCTCACTGAGGCTGCATTTCCTTCCCACGAGATAAAGGCTGTGCTGATGGGTATGTCAGTGGTTGTCCAAGAAGGGTAAACTCTGAGGAAAGAATTCAAAGCTCTCAGAGATACTGAGAAAAGGGAAGTGGGAGATTCCTACCCCTGCTGTTCTGGCATGCTATTTGGCAAGTGCTCCTTAGGACCTATATTTGGGACTAGGTGCACTTTTCAGATCAGAGGAAAGAGGAGCAGCGTCCCATCACCGCAATATTTCCCATTGGAGGGAATCTTCCAGGACTCAGATCTCCACCAAGAAACACATGGCCCAAGAGCAGCTTGGAAGTGGCAGTCTTTGCTAAAATATTCCAGGCAATTAGGGTTCAGTTGTGTCCTCTCCTCTGCTTTCCATTTTCCTCCAAAAGTGGTGATGCTTCACAAGAGCCTGAAGGTGGGGGTTGGGGGGTTCCTTCCTCTGGAGCTGGTGGGGACCATGGCAGAGGCTGGCTCCTGGGTGGCTGTGGTCTGGGCAGGTCAGTGCCAGGCTCTGAGTCCTGCAGGGAAGGGCAGCCATGAGTCCTCCTTGGTGCTCCCAGCGGGGTGAAGGAAGGTGGCAGAGGAACCAGCCAGCTTCACTTGGTCACACATGGGCACCGTGCTGGGGCTGCCCAGCCCCTGAGAAGCCCCAGCTCCCATCATTTAGAGGGGACTGCTCAAACCCCAGCTGAACCCACAGACCTGGGGTCACCTCACAGAGAATTTGAATTCTGTGCTTGGCCAGCCATTGTAACAATGGTCTTTGCTGCTATAAAACTCTCTCAAACACAGACATCTGTATATGAACATTAGCATGCTCTTGTTTTGAGGACAGAAAAAGAAAATATCTCCTTTCCCACAACACTTGGAACTTGGTAACTATGGAATCTTTCACACTTGTTGGTTTTCAGATGGAAAAAAAAAACCTTAGCAGGTATAAATAAATGGGAAAGATATAAATATATAATATAAAGTGTCACCATAAATTAATGGAATACAAGCATGTCTGTGTCTGAATGAAAATGCAGCAATAAATAAAGGTTTTCGTCTTTCTTTTCCATTTTTCAAATACTCTTGAAAATAAATATTTGGGTTATTTTTCATATAGACAGAGAGAGAGGAAACACATGAATCTTACTTTATGAGCTATTATTTTTGTATGTCCAAATAGCTGCTGCATTAAGATGTCAAGAAAAAGCAACTGTGTATTTAGTCCCAAAACGAACTCAGCATGAGTGGAGGCAGTGCTGGCTGCTTTCCCAAGGGTCTTGGTCTAACATACTTCAGCTTTGGTTTGGAAAACCATCTTTAGGGAGGGAAAACACCACAGCCCCATGTCTGCCTGGCTGCTTGCCTGCCTACAAACAGCTGGTCATGGTGCTAAAGAAGGCAGGGATGGGATTGAAAAAGACACTTTCCTCCCTTCAAAAGAAAAAAAGAAAAGAGAGAAAAAAATCCAGCAATCTAAAACCTGAAGGGTTTATGCACTGACTGCTGAGCTGAGGCTCCTTTTGCACAGGTCACTGGACAGATATCAGATGGTAAGACCTTTTAATTGCTAATGGCCTGGTCTGGATTTCAACACATGAAACAGAGATAAAGGACTCTGTATCCTATTATCAGTCTCCTGAGCAACTGTTACATCTTATTAAGTGTAACTATATATTCACAGATCAGAATCCTGTACATGGAGAGTATCATGGTACCACGCAACAGTTTGGGTCAGAAGGAACCTTAAAGATCATCTAGTTCCATCAGATCTTTGACTGGAAACAGAGTATTACTAGGGCATTCCATTGCTGTGACAATGGTTTGTGACTTCCAAAGCAGAAGCCCAACATCAGGCTTTATTTTTGCTTTAATGCTTCAGCTGTTGAAGAGACAAAGCTGGGCTGGAAAGCTCTTTGTGCAGCAGGGAATGAAGAGCAGACACAGATTTCTGGTCTTCTGTGCCACTTTACACCAAAAAAAAAAAAAAATAGGTAAAAGCATTCCGATAGTGCTGTCGTCATTGTTTTTCAGGGAGAGAAATCAAGGCCAGGCACAGCTGCAGGCTTTGCATCAGATCACACCCCAGAGCAGTGCAAGGGCAGAAGCAGAAGTGAGCACATGTGATGTGGCAGCTCTCTCTAACCAAGAGACCATCACTTCCTTTGCTAACCCCACACTGGGGAGGGAAAGGCAGGATCGAGCTGAGCAGTGCCTGCAAACCCACCAAGGATGGCACACCAGGGAGAGATGTGGGTTTTCACACAGGTCAGCTTCCAGGACAATTTAATATCAACACAATCCCCTAAGAAACAAGGCCAGCAAGGGCTGAATTTGTGTTTTAAATGCATGCCTCTCATTAAACCTGTAGATTCTAAACAGACACCTGGCCATATTCTGCCTCAGTACACACCAGCTGAATTTATGAGCTGAGGGCAACAAAGCCATGGCTACTTATATCAGCTAAGAATCTAATCCAGCCTTCTAAGAAGAGGGGGGACACAGGGGGTGAGATGTTCATCTCCTTCCTGCTTCTTGTAATGCTGCTTCCCACACCAAACACTTGGCACCTTGCAGGACTGGGGTCTTTGGGGTGAGGCTGAACACATATTCTCTGGTAGTGGCTGAACTGATTGCCAGCAGAGAGGGAACTGTAAGTCAGCTGTGATAACCAGGGCCCTGCTGAGCCATCACCAGTGGGGAACCTTTGCAGCTCTGAGAGGTTGATAGTCTCATAAATAACAGGTCTTCTATGAGATTCTGCAGTCTAACTGCATTTCATTAAAAAATAAGGAGATGAGCTGATCCTTGCTTTAAAATGTGGAGATTTGTGTGTTTATTAGCTGCATTACCCACCCTGCCCGTCTTTGAGCAACAGCTTTCCTCCAGTTGCAGATATTTTGAAGTTGTGGACAAGGAACACAAAGAGGTATGTGCAAACCAGAGTGCTGAGGGTGGCTTTTGCAGGCTGCATGGACCATTTTCTGGGAGTGCTGCTGATGCATAGTGATTAGATGCCATTTTAACTCAGCAATGAGCATTAATTGATGCTGTTCTTTCTGTGTCCTGCTACATCTGGTCTGGCAGCAGAAAGCTCTCTGTGATTTAAGACAGAGACTTTGTGAGGTGCAATCTCTCTTTGAATCCTCCTTTTTTTTTTTTTTAACTTTAATTTCTTCTAGATGAGTTTTCAGAAGCACTGAAAGCTTGACAAATCACTTGACTGAATGGCCCACATAGCTTCCTCTTAAGTCAGCGTTGGCAGCGAGCCACTGAACACATCTTGAGGCTTTGCTTTGAGTAATATTTTCATTGGTGAGATTATTCAAATATTTGAAGCCAGGTCACCCATTTCTTGTGTACCCCACTCTTTGCACTTAACCAGGGGGAGGAGAGCTGCAGTATCATGCTCTAGATATCTGAGCACAAAGGCACTGAGCAAGAGGAAAACTTGCCTCCAACCCAAAGGAATTTCCCTTTGGATATAACACTGTATGTCCAGCTGCAAGGCTGGGGCAGTGCAGCTGTGTGCAGCTGGTGTTAATGGCAGCTGGATGTGACCAGGACCAGAAAGGGCTTGTGCCAGCCCCGTAAATGAAGGAACCACTGCTGCTGCCTTCATGCTCCACTCATGGAGTGATGGAGCTTATGGCAGCAGTGGGATGAGTGATCTGCCCCAGGCTGCCATCTCCCAGCACAGGAGGGGCTGTGGGGTCAATGCTTGGGACAGGTACACACCCACGTGCAGCCTGAGTCAGCTTCCCCTCGGCAGTCACAGAAATACAAAATCATAGCAGTGTTTAGGATGCTGCTCCAGACCTTTAGACCTCTAAGATCACCGAGTCCAACCATTACACTCCTGCCCCCTGTGCTCTGGCTGGCAAGAGGCTGAATTCCCTGTCAGGTTTCCCACCCTCAGCCTGGCACTCCACTCCTGCAGGGACTGCTGGCAGCAGCTGCCCTCCGTCCCCATGCCCTGCAGCAGGTCTTGAACTCCGGCTTTGTGGAGGCTTAAAAGGACAGAACACGGGGCGGGGTGAGGGAGGGAGTAACCAGATTTGGACAAAGCAGTGCAAACCGCCAGAGGTATTTCAAACTGACCACAACTGGAATCAAAACTCAGTTATACCAAGATTCACTTTTGTGAGCTAGATTCAAATTTTCCAGATGTCCCAAGGGATCTTCTCTAACACAATCCTGGATCTGGGAGTAAATTCTCCTAGTACTGAATTTATGAGCCCACATCTCTTCACTCTTCAATGAGTTTTGAAAGTTTTTTGGCTTCAAGCTAATAATTTAAAAATGACTGTCTTTTTACCTAGCCACTGGATTCCAATTAGCTCTACTTTTCTCTTCAAAAAGGGAGCCCCCACACAGCCAGCATCCTGCAGGCTGGTAATCAGATGCAGGTACAGGAGTACGAGTTCAATCAAGCCCATCTCGCTGGTCTGGAGCACTGCTCCTGTTCATTTTAGACTCATTTCAGCGTGGCAGGTCACAGCAGTATAAACATCACAGGAAAAAAAAGGGCCGAGCTGGCAAACAGTCAGAACTTGCTGTTCCTGACCCAGTAACCTACTTTTTGAGCACCACGTAACATGAAAGCCATCCCTAGCTCAGACTGCGACGTCACCTCTTACTTAACTTCTTAGAGGCAAACAGTGGGTCCGGTTGGAAAGAGTGAGACGAGACGTGGTCATCATTTGCTTCATGCTGACCACAAAGATCTGTTTAGTTTAGACAGGAAGACACAGAGTGAGTGGTTTCTAACCTCAAGTGATTCACAGCCACCACCTGAACACACATGTTCCATGCAGCAGTTTGGACCTTGGAGTCTATCACGCTGACACACGGAGCAACCTTAAATTTTCTCCACAGCACTAGTGCCACCATCAGCTTCACAGTCACAGGCAAAGAAAGTGTCCAAGGGAACCCTTCATGAAGGGCCCCTGTTTTACCTCTGCAGTGCTGCTTTAGCTGTTTTCATTCCAACACCCTCAGTCTGACTGATGAGAGCACAGTCAGCACACAGCTTAGTTTTAAAGGCAGAAAAGACTTAAGGACCCCTGTGAATAGCCAAAACTGCTCTCTCTACCTGTTCTCCCTTCAACAGGGCAACAACAGCAGCCATCAACACCCACTACCTCTGGGATGGTATCTGTCTACCCCTCCCCAGGTTTCTCCCCCATCACAGTCTTTCCTTCAATCAGCAAAGCTGACCCCATGCTCACACACTTTTTTACCTCTGATGAGGTTAGTAAAGGATTTTGGGGAATACTAAATAAGGCAGGAAAAGATATGTTCTCAAGGATGTGCAGCACCCCTTTTTTCCAGGACAACTCATGGGCTACTAGAGATTTTCTTCTGCAACTTTTACATAGTTTATCTTCTTTCTTTTTTAGTGACAGGAGTGGCATCACTGGTTGAAATGCACCTGGACGGAGTGTTGCCAGCCTGCAGAGAAGAAACCTGTGGCACTTGTCATCCTCAGACAGTCCCTGCTTAAGAAATGGTTAATTTTAAGAGTCAAGCTTAACAGTTGCTTAAGTTCAGCAAAACATCTATATCTCCAAAGCATTTTGTTTGCCTAAAGCCATAAGGAGTTTTCCCACCAAAACACAAATGGACATGGACTAGGAATAAAGTTTTCAGGCAGTTTCCTACTACAAAGAAAAAACTGAAATCATACTCATCCAGTGTTCTTTGCAACTCTGCCACTGTGAACATCCTTAGAAATCAGTGTTTAACACTTGCCATTAAGAAGTAAAACATAAATTAATACGAAACTCAAGCTCAACATTTGGAAGGATTAATACTTTACTGCACATCATGGAAAAGAAATGGGAGTGGTAAGACAGAGTGAGAGACATTACAAAGGGAGCTCTTCAGGGAAATGATGGGACATGATTCTTTACCAAAATATGCCCATTTTTGCAGGCAATTGCTTCCACTGCATCGCTCAGCTGAAACACACACGCACAAAATAGAAAGAGGTAGCAATTACTTTTGGTTGAATATTCCAGCTGCATGCAAAAAGAAGTGGTTGAAATAATCAGATCAAAGTGTCTTGAATTTATTCCACCTTCCAGTTGACTCAAAATGACTATGATTTTATTTCTATTGACACTTGGACTTCCCATTGCAGAGCCAGAGGGGACAGGGCACAGCAGTATCTTAAAAATTCTAGCTACATTTTCTTGCATCATCACAATCCATTTTCCCGCCATCTCTTCTACCAGCAGTTTTAACTTAATCTAAGATTAAAAACACAAAACTATTTTAGTATGGCTGGCATAAGCACAACACAAACCTAAATGTTCTTAATAGACATAAGAAGTAATTTTTCTTTACTACAATGTCTAATTTAGATCTCTGAAATTGTAAAATTAAAATCTATTCTAAACCATACTTACAAAAAAATAAAGGCATTTCCAGCAAATTATAGTATCTAACTGCTTATTACACAAAAATCTCAGAATGACTGTATTGTAAAAAAATAATTGCTTAATTATGAAATCCTGATTATAAAGCCACCATTGTCATGAAAACATCTGGACTGCCAGCCCCCTCAGAATACATGAAATTTCAATAGGCAGAGCAAAATCAGGAGGCAGATGAAAGAAGAGTTTTAAAGATGTCCAGAGAAAAAACTATCACCCGCTGCAATTTCTCTGTCAAAGTGCAGGGGATGGCTAAAAACAAACCAACCAGCAACAACCTAGTCACAGTGGCAGAGCAATAAAGATGTGTGGGGAGATGAGGGACAATTAACAAACACTGTGCCTATTCTTGAACAACCTTGGAAAAATATACTTCTACTCTACTCTTCTACAATGTCAACCTGGAAAAATAGTCATTGCCTCAGGGTGTTAGAAACCTGTTTATCAATCTGATGCCTTAGAATAACAGAGTGGACAAATCTGAACAGAAGAGCAATCAATAGCATTTCTATAGAATTTAACTTGCATCAAACATCATTTAAATGATATTTGAAGAACAAAACAGGAAAAGGAATATGAATGAAGCAGGGGGAAAGGTCAGTTACACACTAATAGAAGTATTGAAAAAAGTAAGAGAAGTTTGACTGCTGTGTTCAGTTCAGCCAAACAGGGCTGACCATGGACAAGAAATCTGTTCCTTGTCAAGCCTGTCGTAAATGTTATATTTATAGTGAAGTTAGTGCCTATGCACGTTTTAGCTCTGCTTATGAAATGATGAAAGTTGTCTTAGAAAAAAGTTCAAAGACATCATTATCCCAGATATGAGATATTACATCAAAAAGACCAGAAGAAGCATGAGAACATTTCCAGTAGACTGGGGGATGCAGTCTAGTAAGAAGAGACCTTGTCTGTGAGTCCAGGATATGATCATGTTAGAGAGAACTCTCCCAGGACAGGACTCTTCTCCTTTCCAGCTGAGCCCAAGTCCTGAAGACATGTACACCTATAACTAGCCCTGAGCATGCAGACAGTTCCAGGGAATCTAATGAGGGTTCCTTGGTCAGACAGCTAAAAGTCCACAGAGCAGCGTTCACAGGGCTGACAGCTACAGTGAGGTGTGATTTCTTACCTCTAACTAGAGCTCCCATTGCTGGCAGTGACTTTTCACCACTCATCAGCCTGCACCTTGGAATCCCCAATGGAAACCTCACATGCAAATAATCTGCAAGGCCCCAGAACCAGACAATGGATGAGACACCAGAGAATGATGTATCACTTATAGGATAGGACACATCAGTTATGGGGGCAATTACAGGGCAGATGGCACCAAAAGCACAGTGACCTTCTCACAAGGGTGCCATCTGTGGTTCTCTGCTAAAGGTTATACCAGGACTCTATTGTAAAATGTTGCTGGCTGGGATTTATAATTCAGTGGACAGCCAAGTTCTCAGCCAAGAAGTCCTTCCAAATGAAAACAGCTCAGTTGTGGGGATTCTGCTCATGTTGGATATTTTTGATCACCAACATGATAAAATCCTCAAAGTAGCATCAGCCTGTGCATCTGATATGTTTTCCATAAACAGCTCTGCACAACAGCCAAACCAATTGATCATCTTCTTCAGTCTCAGGTCTCACTGCTTCTTTGCATGGTGTTCAGATAGTGGGATAAAACTCACTCCCTGTGCAAAGGCTCACTGTGAGATCTGTACAGCACTTTAGTCTCCCCTAAGCCTGACATACAAGGGATTTAAAAAGTGTGTGCACTGAGGAATGGCCTGCATGGCACCAGTGAACAGAGTTGCACACACTAGGAAAAGCTTTCATAACTTTCTCTAAAGAAGCATTACTCTTCTGCCAAGTAAATGTGCCTGTTATTTACTTTCCAGCACATATTGCAAAGCTCATGTTAATTAAACCTCTAAAACACACAACAGAATAAATCTTTATTGACGTAATGGCAACAAATTGTATGCGAACTCTCCCCTGCTGTTTACTTAGTAAATATTTGCTTGGAAAGAATAATTTGCGCTATCATAGACAAAGGACAAGCCAGTTAGGGCACTGCAGCCAAGAGCATCCTTTCTGCTCTCCTGGACTCCAGAGCTGAAACTCCAGGATCCTCTGAGTCAGCTTACACAGAGTTCAATTCTCAGGCAAACACACCAGGAAGGACACAGCTGGGATAAAACCCACAAGTCTGATGCCAGGCTCTGTGGCAGCAGAGAACTTTGGTACAACATCAAAGACCTCCTGCTTTTCCCTGGGTGATTTATAGGTTGTAACATAAGGGTATGTCAGTGGTTGAAAGGATGGTCCAAATACAGAACCATCTCCAAAGCTCACAGCAAAAAATTCTCTTTTCTTTGGAGACGCCAGCCCTTTAAAAGACTGCAGCTCTCAAGATCCAGGCACTGGAAACCTAGGAATATCAGGTCTGTTCCTCATTTATCTTTAGGTGAATTTCTAAAGTATTCCACATATGGATAGATTTCTAAAATCTAGTTTCCAAACCCTAATAACTCACAAAATAATGCACAAGGAACCCCCAGTCAAAAGTTGCATGACATTTACAGAATGCCTTTAGATAACTCTAGTCTATAAAGGCAATTGCACTGTTACACTACACAGTGACCAAACACACTTGTTAATGGCAAAGCTGCCTCTGACTTTAGCAGACAGAGGTTCATCCCTAAAATCCCATGAAATGTCAATCTGTTAGTATCCCTCTCATTATTAATATACATCTATTTATCTTTAAAGCAGATGGACTGATTGCACAAGGCTGAGAGTTGTCCAAAAGAGAAGTTTCTTCTGTTGGGGAACAGCCTATGAAGTACAAACACTCCCAAAATACATGACTCATGCTGGCAAGCTGTCACAGCGCTTTTCTGAATTTGAACCAACACAATCTGAGATCCTTTTCTCACTGGCCAGTCAGATACATTTCAAGAAAATTGCAACTATACTAGCAAAGCCTCTTAACCTTCACATCATCTCCCTACTGAAGCACATGTAGAAGGTACCAGTAAAAAAAAAAAAGGAAGATCATCTTAAACTGACAGGTTATTCACACTCTCATACCTCTCTTTCAAATACAGACTTGATAGCATTACCATCCTGGATTAGAGGATCTGGGACTTTGTTAAAGTTTCCAAGTAACAGTCATGGGGAATTGCTTTTATTTGGTTTCTTTTCTTCCGTGATCCACAGGGATAATGGACATGTAATGCTACTTATCTATATTCCATACCTACCTCTGAAAGACAGAGGCCTTACCATTGCTTCCTTTATAAGTTTATAAGAAGGCATATTTACATTAAGTTTTGGTTACTCATGCAACACATAAAGAAGACTTAATGCACAGTTTTCTTCTCCTACACATTGCTGTGTGCTCAGTGCTTTGTCTGGAGCTATTTCACGGAAGAATATCTTAATAGCATATTTTTTCCTTCCATACAAGAGCTGTTTCCAAACACCAATGGTAGCTTCTGTTCCAACAGCACTGCCACCCAGTGCATTGTTACTGCAAAGCAGATCCATCACAACCACCAAATTTCAGCTTTGGTGAATGCAAAATGAATTTTTCCTCTTGGCATTGCAGTGCCATGGGCTTGTGTATTTGAGAAATATAGTCTTGAATTTCCTACATAGCTGAAGCAGTTCTGGCACCAGCTATTACTTGATTTTATTAACTTAGACCCTTATTCAGCAAGTGATGTAGTGAAACTAAACTCATGCTTAGGTTCATCCCTGTTCAACATAAGTGCTGCTGCACAACTGAAAAATTCAATCACAGGTTTTGTGTTCCAGTAGTTATCCCTCACCAGAAGCAAGATTGCAAATGGTACCTGTGTTATTTCTAACATGGCTCAGTTTCCTTGGTTAGCACCTTTAGGAAAAAGCCTTAACCCCAGTGTCCAGCTCAAAAAGATCAAAATCACCCCAAATCTCCTCCCCAAAACCAACCAAACAAAACCACCCCAAATAAAATTAACAGCTTTAGCCTGACGTGGAGGATGTCAGATTGTCAGAACTGCAGAAATACCCTCTGGTAGAGCCCAATGAGAACTCACAGATAAGCAAGCAGGACAAAGCCAGGCTGCAGAACCGTCCCCATAATGTGCCAGGGGGAGCAATGCCTACCTTTCCACCTTCCAGGAAAAAATCCTGACTTGTGTAAAACAGCCATGCCTGTGAGAGCCAGCAATAACACGCATGCAGAGTAAGATACCTTCTAACAATGATAAAGATCTAGACAGGAGAAATGTTATTTAAAGTAAATTCCTCAAAAAAACCCCAACATCCATGACCAGATGAACTTGAGATAAATACTACTAAACTTCTGACAAGTGGCTCAGGACATCCAAACTGAAATGCCTGAAAAGGATCCAGTTTCCAAGATATCATTTATTTGGGGTACTCTCCAGCACTTTTCATGGGTTCCCCAACAATGCCTTCAAGGTGGAGCCCCTGTCTGGTAGGTGGGATAATTTGGGGAGTGTTTTTTCAGGCAAAAATGCCTCATTGGATCTTTCCAGTGGCAGTGCAGCATTCTCATCCTCATAGGCCTCATACCAAAGTATCATCTAAAGAGTGTTCAACACCTTAGACTTTCCATCACCTCCTAAGTAATTGTTAACGCCATCTGAAACCCCTACCCCAATTCTATGGTGGTGAAGACTGCAGAGAACACCCAAACCAAATGTAGAACCCTACCAGAAAACATTTTTCTATCCTCAAAAAAAGTTACATGTACTCATAGATACCATTCCAGCTAGAAACATCTTCATCTTTGGGAACTAAATTTCAACAAATACTTCCTCCTGAAGGTAAAATTAAATAAAAGTACTGTGATGGTAACAGAGCTGTGCTTTTCAACAGCCTCTGTATTACATCTGATTAAGGCTACAGTGACGTGCTCTCCAGTAAGGCACAACAAACTTTTTGACATTCAGTAGAATGATACTGCAGCTCCCGCTGTGCTATGTTTAGCAGTTGGTAACCAAAACACATCCCCAGGTAAGCACCAGAGGATCCAGGCACGTGCTTTCCCAGGGCTCCGCTCTGTGACCCCGTTTCCCTGATGCTATCAGTCTACCCTCATTATAACACTTCAAGAGGAACATAAATATCTTGTACATCAAAATGCTCTTGACTTTTGCAAGCAACCTGATTCAGCAGCCCTCAGGGTGCAGTTTCATGACCAGCTCAAGCAAAACTCACCCTTGAAAAGGCACTTCTGCTACTCCCAACCCCCTCCGCGTGAAAAATCAGGCTTGCATGGTTGAAAGCTGATGCTTGGAGAGAAATAAAGATTGGCCTTCAACTACTTTGCCACTACTGTGCCAATGCAGCAGAGACTGCAGGGAGCAGAAAATGGAACTGCCTTCTTTAGTCTTAAACCAGCTACTCATGAATTTATCTCGGTTTGGGACAAGTTAGAAGGAAATGTCTTGAAATGAACGTCTCCTCTAAAAAAAGGCAGGTTTCAGCACTCCCTCCCCCACCAAACAAAGGAATTTCTTGGAGGAAAGCAAAAAAACCTATTTATTTAACACACAGAGTGCATGCAGGCACGGGAAAATGAATGAATAATGTTAGATATTAAAACCTTCTCGCTGTGGAGAAATCTGGTGGACATTAGAGTCCTGCTTGGCTTCTCCCAAGGCCCGGGATGTGGCACCCCTGTAGCCTCTCCCGCCAGGACCATGGTGAAGGTCTGGTGTTTCAGACCAGAACTAAGCTGAACAGTTCCAGAAGAAGCCACAGAAATTCCTGGAGAAGCTGTATGCAGTCTCAGCAAAAAACAAGAGGCCAGCTAAAAGCAAAGCACACACTCCCTCCCTGCAGAGCCGAGTACAGGGCAGCTGTGTGAAATCACCCTGAAAGAAGGGGCTCTCCCCTGCCCCCGGGCCTAGCTTAAAGTTACAGGAGCCATGTCTGGGCAGAAAACAGATGACAGGGGATACAGTATCACACAGTCACCCCAAGACAATTGCTATCCTTGGTGGCACAACCTATTGCCTGTGACGGCCATCAATGAGTCTCACATGCTCCCTGGTACCTGCAGGAAATGGAGGGACCTCAGCTCTGTACCTTGGAGGCTGGTGATTATTGTTAGCATTGGTGGGCTGACAGCCAGAAATTCTACACTGAACCTAGAGCCCTGCCACTGAATGATTTTAATAAGCCATTTAGATTATCTCCCTTCTTTTTCTGATAGCATTTAAACCTACTTTCCTGCCTCGTTTTCCTAAACTGTAATTTCTTAAACTGTAAGTCATGTAGGCATCTCTCTACCTCTGACTATTGTGGATCCCCTTGTGGAGAGTCACAAAGCTGGGGATCTCCTGAAGCTCACTGCAAGCATATTTTGTGCAGCCTCATCATTGCAAAACGCATATTGTAATCGACAGCCTTCCAATCCTATGCATGACCTACTGTCCCAGATTAATACAGTATTCCAATCTCATGTGGAACTTCTCATGCAACCACAGGAAAGACAATAATACCAGCAAACATCTTCTGCCTGTGGAGCCTTGCATAGGTGACAGGACAATTTTAGGGGAACAAAGATATTCTTAAGAACTACTAAATGTGATGGAGGAACAGTTGTTAAAAGAGGATATAAAGGCCTGTGAAGAGGAAACAGTTCCCAGTGTTTAGCATTGAGCTTTATTGCCCCATAAAATTCAGCCCTGTGCCCCATATGCTGCAGTGTTATCTGAAGAAACTGCATCTACAATTTAATGCTTACACGTATAAATACTTTTGTAGACAAAGGTTGCCAAAGATCAAGGACCTGATTCAGCAACAGACTTAGTTTAATATTAAGCAGCACCTCCATCAACATGATTATTTATCTACTCAAAGTCAAGGAACTGCTATGCACTTTGGCCAAATGAGGCCAAAATGGGGGATTGTTTCTGAAAAACATGTTGTGCACGGGTGAAGTCTTACTTGTAAAAAGAGAGAGAGAAACCTAGGAGAAATACACTGCTTTCCTACACAGAAGCATGATGAGACAGTCATGTCTAATGCAGCAACAGGGAAGAACAACCTAGGGCTGAGCATCAGTGGGAGGTGGTGCAGGAAGATGTTAGCAAAGTGGGTACCTGCACCTCCTTCCTGCCTCTCCAAACCCATCACAGAGCCCATGGACTGCACTCACGCTGCTGCAGATGAGGTCCCAGTGGGGTCTCCAGGTTAGGAATTGGCATCTGGCTGCACTGGAAACACAAAGGGGTAACCAAGAGCCTCTTTGTGTGCTACTGCCACAGCTCCCACCCATGAAAGCTTTGCTGAGTCCAGTACTATTGACCAAGTCTCATTCCCCTTTTCCATAGAAGAAAATCCTCAGATTTGCTTCCAAATTTGTGCTGTATTTTTAAGCAATGTGCAAGGACATGTTTTCTGACAAATTCCATGTCACTTCTGTTCCTCAGAAGTCCTATTTTATCATTGCTCAGGAATGAGAGTCTAGAAGACCTGAAGCAGACACACAGATGGAATTTATTCAGCTAAATTGATGCCTGTTTAGGTTTTTAGCTTTGTCTGTGCTTCTGAGACAACAGTTTCCAAGGGATAACTGTGTTCTTGAGAAAAGCAGACTCCAAATTTCACTTTGGGTAGAGCCCTAAGGTGGATTAGCCTGTCTTTCTGCCCACCTTCACTGCATGCTGTAAGCAGATTACTTGCAATATGACAGATTTAGCAAAAGTGACAGTTGCTTGCTGTCCAATATCATTAGCCTGCCTGCCACAAGAGCTCAGACATGGTGCTCCATTCTCTAACAAAATCAGCTTATTAATAACCATACAGCCTGTCACAGTATTTTCCATACAGCTGAAGCAGGGCATTGAGCAGGGGAGTTCCCAATTCACAACCTACGGAGATTCAAAATCGAATTCTAACTAAGATGAGGTCCAAACAGCAAACAGGTTCAATGGACTGGCATGTCAGAGGGACGAGGATAGATAAGCATCTGTGCTTGCCTTTATTACTCATCCTTCATTACCTTTATTACTCTAGTCCCTGAGTCTGTGAAGGGAATGGTAATCTAATAAAAAGGTTACTTGAGTCAATGAAAACAATGCAATTCATTGGTGTGCCTTGGGCTCAGCTCCCCAAGGAATCAGTATCTCCTTTTTCCTGACAGGGCTCAGCACCTTCCCCAAGGTGGCAGCAGGTAAGGGCCAGACTGCTCTTCCAGGTAGACAGAGAAGGATGCAAACAGAGGAAGACCTCTGCTTCCTATGTACAGGTGTTTGTGTTACAATGTTAAAACCAGTTTTGAAGTAATTCTCTGTTGATTCCTGCAATAAAATACTTCATCATAGAAAAAAAATTGGCATAGTCCATGAGGTTGTTGCAAACCATACTATTTGTAGTAAGGCCTCCCTTTTTATGCTAAAAAGTTAAAGAACAAAACCAATTTCACTGCTGAAAAAGAACCCCTACAATTTCCCATTTAAAGCCAGGCAGGCAAGATCGTGTTCTGAACCTCTGCCTCCCCTGCTACACAAACCATGGACCTGCACGGCGGCAGCACTTCCCACATATGCAGCCCAGGTGAATGATTTCCCAAAGCTCCTCACAGTAATCCCAAGACCAGGTAATTCTGAAATGATTCCAAGTGAAATGTTTTCGTTTTAACATACACCTGTGGGAAAAGGACATCTCACTATTTTACAATGAACTCTATAAAGACATCCTGGGAAATTTTCCAAGAGCTACACCAAAATGGAAGAACATTTAGTTATTTACTTTAGGGGCTTATTAGAATGAAATAATTCTTGTCCTCTCCACCCCACAGAATAAATGCCTTTTTTTTCCTTGTAAATTTGAGAAATGTGGCTCTGGTCCTGCTGCTGAGGTTTGCATGTGGAGACTGTCACTGGCTGCAGCTTGGAGCTAAACTCTCAGGGCTCAGCCTGCACCAAAGGCAGCAGGGGGACAGGACTGGGAGAGGGCAGAGATCCATCTCCCCATCCGAAGGAACTTAAACTGCAAGCAGTGACTAAGTTGCCAGTCAAACCCAGCTCTGGGCCAGCTCCAAGCTAAAGCAAGAAGCACAATAGGGTTTAAGGCCATTTTAATACCCTGAAAGGTTTATAAGCTCCAGAGAGTCATTTTACTGCAAAGTGCATTGAATGGCTTTACGTTGGTAAGGTGGGATCAGCAGCCATTCTCAGAATAGGTACCAGCATCAGGGAGTCAGAGCAGTCCTAATGACCCTTGTCTACATCAAAATAACTCTCCTTCAAGAAGGAAGTTACTCCTTCGGCAAAGCATGCCTAGCATCGCTCTTGCTGAGCCATCCTGCTGGTAGGAGTTTTAACCAGACAGAATTTCCACCATAGGAAGGACTTAGGAGAGGTGCTGACACCAACACACATACCCTGGCAAATCAGTGACAAACACAACAAGCCACATCAGCCTGCTTAGAGACCAGCTCCCAGAAGGCAACAACCGTCCAGTGTTCAGACAAACCTGGAGTGGTTTTGCCAACAGGAGGCTTGCAGTTAGACTGCAAATCCCAGCCCCATTCCACGTTGTAATGGCATTTTAGATTTTTTTATTACCATTTCATAATAGTAATTAAACACAGGTGTGTGCACAGAGAAGTCTGCTTGATATATAGGGCAAGGCTTACCATCTGTAGGCAGCAACTGGGACCTTGCAGGCTCAGCTATGGGGCTGCAAAAGTTACAAAGCCACCAGCACTTCAGTGATCATGTAAGAAAAACTATGCAGCTATGTGATATTTCTCTACCTGTGACCATGTATAGAAATCTACCTGTCGCCTCATTTCTCTTTATAGAGAAAAGCAAGGCACAACTTTTCCCAAGGATTTACTGGGAAAGGCATGGAAAAGCAGCAGAGAGAAAGGAAAACAATTCTTTATATCTGCTCCTGTTTTCCCCTGTGGAATGTGATTTGGAGATTGTTTACCTGGAGTGACCAATCAGATCCAGCTGTGTCTGGACTCTCGAGAGAGGGTCACAAGTTTTTAGTTAGTTAGAGTTAGATAGGTAAGTAAGAAGTAAGTATGTAGTATAGTATCTCTTCAATTAGTATATTAATGTATTTTAGTATAGTTTTAATAAAGAGAGTGTTCAGCATTCCAAAGCCTTCTGATCTGTGCAGACATCATTCATTTTCTTCCCTTGGGATTCACTGGCATTTTTTACAATATCTACCTATCTTCACTGATGTACACAATGCTTGGGAGCTTGCAGCACTGGATGGCCTAACCCCATTGCTGTCTTTGCTGTGCTGGGGGAGCCACTGATCTTCTCCCAGGTAACAGGGTGTTTCTGCAGCACAGAGAAGCCACCTCTCCTGGTGCAAAGATGGTTATATGCCACACCTGCCACCAAGATGAGATTTGTTCAGCTCATTTCCCCTCCTGGGTTCCGAGTCTTGGACACTGTGGCTGACAGCCCCGGCTGCCCCCACCGCACCCCTCCCAGGTGCCTGGGTGGGGGTACAAAACATCGGGGAGCTGCTCCCTGAAAAACTTCAGCAATACACCAGAAGCCCTAGAAATGGGGCTTCTAGAAGCCCTAGAAATGGGGAGATGCAAAAGAAGTGGCCACCACACATCTGACTAGCCAGAGGTCCAGCGTGGCAACCAGTCCTTGTGCAGCTCCCTTGAGTCTGGAGTGAGAGACTGCACTCAGGTTAAGCCCCTGTGTTTATACCCATCTCCTCACACAAAGGCCACACAACCAGTCAGGGACCAGCGAGATCTATGGGACCACTGGACTCAAGCACAGCAAGAGAAAGAGAACAAAGATGAAATAGGATATAGGATGTGGGCCCTGGCAGGCTGCTATTCCAGCTGAATATCACAAGGAACAAATGCAAAAGCCAAAGTGACAGGAATTGTGACATCAAGTGCCTTTTAGAAGGTAACAAAAAGAGTCTAAAAATTGAGTACAAGAGATTCTCAGTCTCAGGGGAATACAAGCCTGTATCTCATATCAACTGATTTTTCTGTTGCACAGTTCATTTTAGGACAATGCTCACCCTCACAATGCCAGTCCCATGGCCTGAGGCTGCTCTGGATTCAGACACCTGACTGTTCAGGAACAAGCATTTCTGTTTGTGAATAATTCAGATCCCTTGCTTATTTAGGTTCATTTGGGCTCTGTTTCTTGCTGTTGGAATCTTTTGAGTTCACAGCTGCCTGTGCTGTGGATGCACAGCCCCTCCTCACAGCCCTTCTGTCTCTGTAAGAGAACCAGTTCCCCCAGTAGCTCTCAGGTACTTGAAGCACATACAGTACTTACAGTGCAAACACAGCTTCCACAATATAACCCTGAAAAGCTCAGGCATTCCTTTTGTTCCTCTTGCTGCAAACCAAGATTACTTTCTGCTCTGAGACACACATTTGACAGTAGCTCCATGAGAGTGCTACGCATATGAATAACTCTTCCATGACAGTGGCAAGCACATCCAGCCTACAGTCCCAGTCTTAAAACAGACATGGACATCCAGCAGTCATGGACACAATTATCCAGCATGCACTCATCAGTCAACATGAACATTTGCACTCGGACAAGCAAACACAGCAACTGTGCTGCAAACAGGTACAAGACTGCAAGTGCAAGAAACAATAGCAAGTGCAAAGAACAACAGCAAAGCCCCAGCAAGTCACATTCTGAATAGTAACAGAAGCCTGGATCATTTGATATAAAGCATTTCTTTGCCTGAGCACAGCCTTCTCTCACAAAATATTATTACCACTGTTAAAAGAAAGCCATTATGGCTTAAGCACAGCCTATTTTTAATTGTGTTTGAGACATGTTAGACAAAACCAGACAAACAGCACAGACAAATTACAGAGCTGTTTCACAAAGTAGCAATACCCTAAAATGATCTATTTCAGGTAAGGTGCTGAGTGGCTGTGTTTGCTTGAGGTACCATTGCCTGCACCGACATCTCGGTCATTAATGCTGCAGCCCGTGTTCAGCATTGCACACACTGATACCTGCGTGTGCACCCCAACACACAGCCCCCCCTGAAGAACACATCCCTGACTTACCCTTCAGCCAGCCAGCAGCCCCAAACCCTGTGAAAGCTCCTGCAGAAGAGTTGACAGAGTTTCACCTCATTACCCAGCACGGGCGTTATATAACCAGCACCATTTCTGCAGGCAGCGAGGATGCACCCCGCGCACATCCCTCTCCTTCCCATCCCACACGGACACATCTCCTAATAACAGCTGTGCACAGCCAGCCAGGGGGGCAAGGTGGGCTACGGGCTACTTGTGGAAAGCAAAACTAACGGTTTCAAAGAAAGTTCAAAAGGTGCCTGATGTTTATTAAGAGGCATTGCTACTACGAAAGGAAGTGGTGCAATGGTATAATGTTCCTTAGCCCACTGAAAGCAGCTTGGCCTAGATTTTCCTGTACCGTTTGATGTGACCATTCATGCAAACAGGAGTAAAACTTTCTCTTTGCTTTTAATTAAGCAACAGCAACAATAAAAAAAGAATGAAAAAGTGACATATACAAAACACCTTTTTTTGCTGTCATCTAGGTCTTCTGGGCTACTGTCAGACAGAGAATATGCAGGAATCAGCCCCATTGATTAAACTATTATTAGCAGCAAACAAACAGATGTGTGCAGCCAAAGACAGGACAAACCCCATGCCCTGTACTTCGGGACTACAAACAGAAAACCCCCCATTATTTTACCAAAGGCTTATTTGGTTTTTTTTAGCAAAGAATTCTCCAGCACAATATGCAGAAGCAAAGTATTTTAACATGCAGGAATTAATATAAAGAAACATAACATTATTGCCTCTGCTCTCTTCCCACAGACTAAACCTCACCAGCTTTCATAGGACTGGGACCAGGTCCTGTATCTGTAATAATCCTAAACAAAACGTGGCTCGTAGTCATTCAGGACATTCTGGTGTCCATGAATCACTGGCAGACACCCTATGCAGTGGACAAATGCATAGGGGCTGTAGCTTTAGGACAGACATAAAACTCTTATGTAAGCCATAATCCTCTCACAGACTCCTTATTCAGTGGTTTTAAGAATGGCGCCGTAGAAGCCTGCTGGCATTCCAGTGGCTTTTAAGCAATTTGAAAATGGGGAGACTCCTGTCCCACCCCCTCCCTGACCCCGATGCTGCTGTCAGTACCCAGACCTACCTTGCAGGGTTTGGGGGCACAGAGCATTGCTCTTCACCAATATTTTGGTCCTCCGCAGAGCTGCTGCTGTTGCTCTCTGTGCTGAGTGAATCACTGGGATTAATCTCCTGCAGAGTTCACTGAGGCTAATGATAATCAAGTTAAATTTACACTATATGATCAGAGTTTAATTAGGTACTGTTATACAAGTCCTATTAATTACAGCAGTAATACCCTTACGAAATGCAGATGAGAGGGTGGGGCTGTGGTCAGAGGGGGCTTGGCTTCAGATGAATTCAGGAAAAACCCCCATTAAAATGCTCTGTGTGTCCCTTCAGTTACCTGCTTGACTCTGTCAGTGCTCAGGATGAAACAAAAGCCTTAAAAAAATTATGATCCTACAAAATTTAATAAATCTAGAAAATAAAGGACCTCTTACATGCTACACTATCACTTCCTATTTACACTGAGAAGCAAGAATTCCATTTTAAATCCCATTTAGACTCAGTCGTTATTAGCTTGCCCTGCTCAAAATCCTACACAGAGAAGTCCCAGGTGATAGAAGTCATCTATTTTGCATGGAGATAAAGATAGGCAGGTCTTCCTAATATTAAAAAAGTAAGTCTCTCCTTCCCTAGTTTCCTCCTCTGGATGACCTGTTGGGTCAGAGCAGATGCCTGGTTGTGCTTGGCATTTGCTTTGTACAATCACAACCTCCCCTGGGACACAGACCCATATGCCTAGGTGCCTCCTCTCTGTGCCCCTGCAGCACTTGCAGGGCATCAGAAGGGTGTGGGGAGAGGCAGCTGATCTGAACCTCTCTGTGAGCTACATCACCTGGGATGTCTCTGCCAACAAGGTGCAGCCAGGGAAGCTCTGGATCTCAAGTGCAGGAGCAGACTCCAGGTTTCGGCAGGCAGTAGTAGCTCCATTAGGAGACATTGCACAGCATGACATTCCAAGCCCCAGAACAGGTCTTTGCTTCTGCTACATCTTCTCTGAGGGATTCCATAGAAAGAGCAAGCTTGTGCCATATAGCTTCCATTAACATTTGCTACAAATGCTGTTGGATGGCTTTAGTGAAACCTGCCAGAGACCATGTGATGTTACTGCTACTCACATGGAAACACCAAATCCTTGCACCCACATGGTCACAGACACAGGTGAAGGTCTCTTCTTCATTAAGTAAATCAGCAACACAGATTGAGGCTTGTTAGCCAGAACAGATGCTGTTCTTGAACACAGACACCTGTATGAGCCTCCTGGGCCCAGGTTCCCTCTCTGCAAAGTGCTTGCTCAGTCACAGGAGAAGCCCTGGCACCTTGCCATTTCTGCCACTGCAGTTAATTCAATTAAAACCCCAAAAGATGAGAAGCACATTTCCTTCTTCCTGTAGGATTTGTCACCCTCTCCACGTCAGACAGCAGCAAACGAGCACGCCTCAGCACTCCCACTTTGCACAAAACACATGTAAAGCAGCAGTATGTTACAGTAGGCTGTACTAGACATTAATTACCAAGCCCTGCCAGCTATAATTATCTCGTTAAGTTTTGGCTATAGACACTATATAGGACCTTTACAAAAAAGCCTGGAGGATACAGCCACACAGGATCCAGGAGGAGAGTCCTTTCCTGGCGTGTACTCTAGGTCCCACCCCACCACTGGAGACAGCCAAACTGTACATGGAGTTATTTTGATGAAATGGCAATTTCAAAGCAGCCTGCATAGTCCTGTGTGTGTATTCAAATCCCCCTCTCTGTCCCTTGATGGACAGCTCTTCTGGGGATACACAGGAACTGAGGCAGGAGAGGGAGATGATGGTTTCTTGACAGCTCCTTGCTCTGAAGGCAGACTGAGATAGGCTTCTGGCCCATATGTTTCCCTCACAGTCCAGATGTGTATCCTTTAGAAGACCCTTAATCTCTCCCACATGTGGGAGTTTGGCCAAGATTATGAAAGGACCTCTGGAAGGACAGGGCTGGCAGAACACTTCAGATCCCCGGCCGGGATTTTTGCTTGACTTAGGCACAAAGGACTTGCTACTCCCTCTCATTCCTTGTGCACTCCTGGCTACAAAGTATAGCTGGGACCAGGACATCCCCCAAAAGCCGTACCTTGAGGATCTCCACATCCTCGTTTCAGCATAGGAGTGCTCTGAGGAGATAGGCACCAGGCTTTGGCCAAAGACTTCAGCCTTTTTTCTGCAGTTGTGACACATTTTGGTCCCTCACTGCTGAGAAGGGCATTTGTGACACACTAACGGGAGCACAGCAGTGCTCCTGCAGCAAGGCTTTGATTTAGGAAGCAGAGCTGCTCAGCCCACTCTGCTCTCGCTGATGTAGTGACCTGGTTTTGTCAAGACTATTTTTCTCCTTTTGTCTTTGATGTCATTTTGGAAGGCAAGTCATGAGAATTTCATGGAAGCATTGACTCAAAAGTTGGACTAAAACAAAGCCAATCACAATACCATTATAAATGAATGAGGTGCAATTTCCCCTTAGAGGATTATTACACTATTTAGGGTTCTAACACATCTATTTCCACAGTTTAGTAATCACTTTCATGCTTCTCATCGAAATATAATCCATTTATATTTTAATGTAACAAGTTACAAGGATTATCAGCTCATAATAAATATACTCATCCCCTAAAGCATTTAAACAGCCTCTACACTTTCTGAAGAAGTTCTTACTTAATGAGCAGATACCTATAAATGAAGAAGGAAACTAATACTGTGTTGTATGGAAACCCTCAAACTGCAAAATACATGCTGCTTAAATTACTTTTCTGTGAAATTAAATATTTTTCAGCACAAAGATTTTTACTTTGAAATTACTTTTATAATGAGAAGGCTTTGGAAGTCTTTGAGACTGCCTTTTGCATTGGGAATTTGTTTACCTTGCAGTCTTAAATTTGGAATATTACATCCAGCTCATGCATAGGACTATGTCAAATCAACACATCACTCATGAAAATCCAATTAACGAAAGCTGTCAATAACAGCCAAGAGAAATCCACCAAAAGAAAACCCTGCCTGACTTGCACTTAGGTCAGTCCTAGTGCTGAAGTGCCCATGAAACCATGTCCATCAAAGCCAACTGAAATCCACTCTGTCAGAGAAATGTAAAAATCTCTCTTGGCCTACTGGCCTGCAGTGAGTCACAGTATTTTTCTCCTGTCTGGAGATGGGATGGGAGGAAGTAAATATTACCTGTCAAACTAAAGACATTCCCTGCCTATTCATAGAGCTGCCCAACATATTTCTGACAGAATTCTCATGTAAGCTTCTGGTGCTCACTGCACTTGCAACCATAATTCTGATGGAGTTGTAAGGCAGGAGTATGAATTACCCTCTGGAGCCTTCAATCTCTGAGCTTCAACACATAGTTCAACTTCCCAATCTTGCCAGTGGTGGTGTTTTTCTTCTTCCTTCCACATGCTGTATCTGCTGAAAGTGTTTTTCTCCGTAAGAAAATGTGAAATTAATGGTCTAGGTTGCTTTCATCTTTCAATTTTGCAGATGTATGTTTTCTTAACCCTTTGCTGTACAGATCAGAGTCACTTGCACTTCTGCAGGTTCACCTATCAAGAACTCCATTCACAGAAGCACACTTGCTTTGGAGAGTTCCAGGAAAACAGAAGTGCTGCAAAATCTCAAAAACCCTTTTAACAGGAATCCATAGATAGTCTGGCCTTAGTGTTATACAGAAAGAAGCTTTTAGCTCTGGCTGGCAAAGAGAATAGACAAGTGTATTGTGCAGCCTCTGCAAATGCAGACCATCCCTAGGAAAAGGTGAAGGGAGGAGATAATTATGTTGAAGTTTTTATTGTTCCTAGAAAATCAGTCTCATGAGTCTTTTCTTAGTTAAGTACCAGTTATCCCAACATCTGCAAGGCAGTGTTTTGTGGGCAGTGTCCAAACAGGAACAAGTTGATGTACAGGATATAAATTTCTTTCTGGAAAGATTCTTTTGCAATCCTCTCCAGATTTCACCAAAAATAAGTACTTGGATACCCAGAAGACTTTGCTCAGTTAAAAAAGCCCAATGCAAAATCCACAGCTTTGCAGAGAAATTCGCTGTTTTTCATGCAGTAAACTGTACTGATCAGGGTCTATTTCCTCCCAGCTAAACCCCTGTGGTCCATCCACACTGTGGAGTTGCAAGCCCATACCTCATTTTAGCTTCAAACAAGCTTCTCTGCATTAATGTGGGGTCAGCTCCAGCTAAGGATGTCTCCTCAACACATGGGGCTTCAGCAGGTACACTGACCACAAATACCTGCACCCATTCTTCACACTCCTTAGTTAGACCAGCACAACCATTTGCAGGACTGTTTCAGAATGAAAATAGAGGGTGTTTTTATCCTAGGTCAGTGTAGAATCTCATACATCCTCATGCTCTCCATCTGCAGGATTCAGGCCCAAAGTATTACAGGTCTCTGCCTTGTGTAGTCTCTTCATGTATTGGAACCTTCTGGCATCCTGGTGAAGTGCACACCAGACTAGGATCACTGTAAGTGTGAACAATGAATTAAATCTAATGCTGTTTTCTTCACTTAAAGAGCAAACTTTGCAGAGCTCCTTAATGCCCAATGAAGCAGTTCTACTGTGCCAAGGAATTTTCCTCTTGTGAACTCCATGTTCAAACAAGCTCCCTGGTGAGGTACGCACAGGCTGTCTTTTAATACAAACACAAAACTCACATTTAACTTATTAGTTGGGGGAGGAATACAGATGAGGGTTGGATGAATCTCATGAGTCATTGTTTCTGTAGGATAAAAAGCAAGCTTGTCTCAAACCAAATAAATTCGTTTCTATTGTGTATTGCAGATAGAAGTGCTTAAATAATAGAAAGATTAATAGAAACACTTCAACCAATTGTTCTAGAAAAATGAAAAATAGCTTTTGCATTATGAAAGAATATTCTTTAAATACGGAGAAACAAAACATTTCAAATGAAACAATGTTTTGGGAGAGGGAGACAAACGCAGATTAGTCATGCTTGAATGTACTTTCCCAAACAATGCACTGCTTAGAGCTAAGACTAAGACATGCACATACCCCAAGGCACACATGATAAAACAGGGACTGTATATTAGTTTAATTCCTTTATCATTTGCTCACTGCTGTATTTTTCCCATCTCATGCTAAGCCTTACCCTGGATAGCACCACATGCATATTCTGCACCCTGGCCACTGAACTCATTCCCAGCTGAACTTTGTGGAAAAATGAAGGGACATGCTCTCAAAGTGTGAAGCAGGACAAAAGCCCAGCACTAACACCACTGAAAAGATAATGGAATGGCACCATTCAAGTGCAGCACCATCCTTCAGTGGTGTGCAAATTTCAACGAGCCTTTCCTATTACTTTAAGTTTGTAGATGTGGAAGGAAATGATGAGACAGAAAAAAGGTATACCTGAAAGAAACCCAGGAAAGTCTAAAGCCAGCTGAACAATGGCAAAAAAGTACTGAAACAGGGATTTAATGGAATATTCAGAAGAACTGACAAGAAAGGAAAGCATGGGCTACTATGTCTGCAGACCTCGAAGGGAGCATCAAGCTAAGCAAAACTAGGTAAAAGTCCAGCTATCCACTGATTCAAGTTCTAACCAGAAAAAATCCCTAGAAAATCCCTGTGGATGGGTGGCAGTGAATAGCAGATATTGCTGGCAGAGCAATGGATAAAAAAGTCAAGTTCCACTCCCTTCCCCCATCTGCTGTCCAGTTCTGACCCTGTGATCTGCCATAGCCAGCAAAGTGAATCTCTTTACCTCTCAAAGGGTAGATATGCCATAGCTCCAAGGCCAGGTCCAAGGACTCCAGGAGTTATCCTGTGCTAACTGCACTAAACACTTCCACCTGGACACATCTGCTGTGTTTGTTAGCAATATCCCTTTAGCCAGACTGATCTTGATTTGGGACAGAGAGCAGCTCTCCTGTGCGCTCATACAGACAGGGTGCAGCTGGATCCTACTTCGTTCTTTGGAAATAGCTGCAAGAAGGGCAGGCAGCACATGCAAGGCAAGGGGTATCTGGATACTGTACAATGTGCCAGATACAGTATTCTGTCATATTCACCTTTGGTTTTAGCACAAAAAGAATATGCAGTGAATTCTGGAGAGGGAAATTCATCAACAACACCAGTTTTATCCAAAAGCTCTTTTTTTTTTGCTAAAGCAGCTTAAATTTGTACCAAGTCTCAAAAGCCTAGTTTAAAGCAGAATTTTTTCCTGAGGAAATATTACAGACAGATTGTGTTTTTCAAAGACTGTTAAGAGTAAATGATAGCTTTATACTGATTTCCCAGTGCTAGGAATACAAATGAGAGAAAGAAGAGTCAGTTGACATCCTGTTACTGATGGAAAAGTCTTCTTACCTACCCAAACCACAGCAGCCCTGGAACAGTTACCTCCAATGCCTAATTTTCTGCATTTCAATTATCATCTGATTCAGGACCAGTCCTTGTTAATTCTCCAAAAACCAGGATTGCAGGCAATGGGACTTCCCTTATGATGTAAAGCCTCACCTGCTTTTCACAGGAATCTGGAGCACGCTGGCTTCTACAAACACACCAATTCCTCTTACTGGTCAATCAGTCTGTACAGGAATATCTCAGATGAGCAAACTGCCGAGTTTGAACTGAAGGAAAACTGTCTTGTCACAAATCAAGGAGACAACACAAAATAAATTACTCTTGTCTGCTGAACAGGTCAATCAGTTCATGCATTATATCCACACACAGATATGATCAACTGAGCTCATGCTTATGTAATCAGACACATTACTCCATTGCTTCATCTGTAACTGAACAGAACTGCAGCAAATTAGTTCTGGTGCTCTGCAGAATTACCTGCTGAGATGAATTACCTGTTCGCTTTTCAAACAAAGCCCATAAAAAGCACACAAAAATAATTTATCCCATCAAATAGCAATTTGGACCATGCAGTTAGAGCACAGCTGAGCTGAGGTAGAAAGTTCACAAGCCACTCAGCTGTCCTTCCAAATGAATCCCTTGCATAAGCTTGATATAAAGCAAACACAGAATTCTGGCATGGGCGGGCATCTTGAAGAGCTGCATCCATCACATATTCCTGAGGGGATCTCTCAGATTTCCTGACCTAAAGGCTCAATGTAGTTTTTTTTTAGGGCTGGAGACATGAAAGCAGCCTGGATCCCACTGCCAATGCTACTCAGTGTACTTACATGTTCTTGAGTCGTGTCATGTGCTAAAATAAAACTAAATTTGACCACAGAGTTTGAACCCTGTTTGACCACTGTTCTGAACCTAGTAAGTATCTGACAACACAGAAACATGCTGCTATTTTGGTGTTGTTAATTACTCCTCCCAAAGGCCCATGACAAATAGATAACTAATACAGGAATTGTCTATAAAACTGGATTTTTTTTCCTCTGAAATCAGTTTTCATGCTTTAAGTATCAGAGCTGATAGAACAAAAAATTCTGAAAATACATGGGTAGGAAAGCAAAATACCTACCAAGTGTTATAAAAGCCTCATCTTGCCCTACAAAGTTCAACATTCTCTTAACTAGGGATCACAAGAGATATCTCACTACAGGCAATATCTGCTTCCATGGAAAACACTTACTAAGGAAAGGTGAAGAGGGAGAAGTACTAAAAGGAGTGAGTGACTTGCTGCTGTTTGCAGAACTGTAACAGGTTAGAAATAAATGCTAATAGGAATAAAGGAACTGGCTTAATGCTAGATAGGAATAAAAGAACTGGCTTAATGATCAGTCAGTCATTATCATATAGAAAGAGGCCATTATAATTTAAATATAAAACCCAAGGTCCAGTTTTCACTAAGTAAAAGTGGGAGCTGGGTTGAAGCCCCTAAGCATTAAGGCCAGCAGAGGAATCTCTATTAAACACAGGATTTGGTGTCTACCCAAGTCTCAGAGATACTGGGCAAAACCTGCAGATGATGAGCTACAGCCACCCCACAGGTAGCTGCACCTAACACAAACAGCCATCAAAATGGTTCTGACACCCAGATCATCAGAATCACCCGTGGCTTGAATTTTTTGGTGAGGGCATACTTGACTCCGAAGAAAAAAGCTTTGCATTGCAGACATAACACAAGTTTGTAAAGAAAACTCTATGCTCTACCATAATGCTTCATATTAAGAATAACCCAACATTTACTTGCTAATTCTGTAGGAATTATTCTAGGAATAGGCTCCAAGTGTGACATGGTATGAGAGCAAAGTGGGTTCTTCTGTCTTCTGTGAGACACAAAACCACCTACACATCAAAGACTCATTCCCCTGAAACGAGCAGCATTCCAGCTGTGAAGCCAAACTTCCACTGATCTCTAACATTAGCAGAGCCACATTAATGACTTAAGCATGGTAAGAAAAACTGCATCTTGAGGATGAAGAACTGCAAAGGTATTAAACATCTCCTCCATGGTGCCTGCAGCATGGGCCCACACCCACAGAAGTGTTTGCTCTTAATCTCTGACTGCTATTAGTCTCACTCATAAATCCTTCTTCAATTATGAACAGTTTTAATTAATAACATACCCCCTGTGCCTATGCCCTGGGCCATTTCCACTAAAACTGTTAAACCACAGTGTCTCATGTGGCAACTAAAAGCAGCAACAGCTTTTTTTGCAGGTCTGTGAGCAGTCTGTACTGTGTTAAGAGCACAGCTGCAGGTAAGCACCTGATCACCCCTCCAAACAGCGGGCCAACAGGGGAATCATCTCAGCAAGAACCATCCAAAGCTGGTAGAACAAAACGGTTGTGAAGCATGACAGCAAACCTGCACTAAAAAAAAAATCTCCATCCCAGGCATTCAGCCAGCCAGTCACCAAATTAACTACTCAACTTTCCTAGCTCTTCACCCTGGGCATCCTTTCCCACAAAACTTCCCAGTCTGTATCCCTGCCTTTTGAAACAGGACCTTGATTGGCTTTTTCTCGTGGTTTCAGAACTGGGAGACCAGCACCTAAAAAAGCTGCCTTCTACAGGAATCCACATGCATTTTCTCCATCCCTTTTCTTACTGCCTTAGGTTCAAACAGAGCTCAAGTCCCAAGAGCTTACCTCCATTTCCTCTTTTACAACTACAGCTCAGCATTGTTACACAACACTGTGTTTCTCCTAACAAAGAGGATCAAGCTCTGTGCCAACAGCTCAGAAATTCAGACACTGGTGTATCTTCAGATAAGAGAATGACCGTGGGGGCCCTGAATCACACAGCAATTTCTTCTTGCAAGACCCATTCAAGCACCTGAGGGCTTCCTCTTACAGGGACACAAGCAGCTCTGCTTTCTGTCTCCTTCAAACAAGCAGCTTCTGTATTACTCTTAAACTGACAGTTGATTGGAGCTGATGAAACATTAGAGTGGCAGTTGCTCTTTGGTATTTTTAAAGAAATATTTACACTCCAAGGACTTGACCATGCCCTATGAGATGACTCAGAGCAAGTAACAATGCTGGTTTGTACAAGACAAAGTCAATAAATGTGTCCCAGATCTCACACAGCAAAGCTGTCAACCTATGAACAACTTTAGTTTGAAGTTTAAAATGAAATCAGCTTACTATTTTGTATTATTTACATTCAATATTTCAGACCAATGGTTCTGCACAATCCCTTGATAAACAGTGGGATAAACACTTCCAAACAAAACATATGGTGCCTCTGCCATCATGTATCAAGCCATGCTAGCACATTCCAGCCCTCACCCCATCTCCTCCAAGTCACTCCTTTGCGTCACAGGACCCTTCTCCTCTTGCTCCATGGGCTGCACCCTACCTACATCTGTCATTCCCAAAATATGGTATTCTGGAATACCACAATGTATGGCTCAGTTGGTTATTTAAGGGCCCTTTGCTTTCTCATATCTCACTCACCTGAACTAGTACCAACCACACCCCTGCATGAGGCTCTCAGTACACCCTGTCCAGCTGCAAGGGCTGTCAGAAGCCTAAGCACATTTTGATTAACTACAGCAGTCACAGCAGGCTAACCCACCAAACCTGCAGTTACATCAAACATTTTATTGCTCACCAATGCACTAGGTGAGAACATAATTTCTCAGCGAGCACCACACCTTCCCCTGGCCCATCAGAGTGATCAGGCAGCACAGCCTGCCCTCTGCCTGAGGGTGAAAATAGCACAGGAGCTTGGGCCTTCTGGAGGGTAGGGTTGTTGTTTTTGTGTTTGGCTGTTTTCTTGGGTTTTGTTTTTTTAATGTTGAGTGTTACTACTAGGCCCTTTCTTACAATGCAAGAAACAGGTAGGCAGTGTTTTATTTTGTTTCAAATGTATTATAAAGACTGTTTCAAGTTCATGTACCTCAATCAATGATAATTCCTGTTAACAACATGATCACCATCATCACCATTTGCTCTGGAGACTTCTTACTCAGTGCTGGCAGTTAATAGTGAGTTTAGTCAGGCATCCCTAAGCACAAACCAAAGCAGCTCACTCACCTGCACACTGTCACAGGCTGGGTACCTACCACCACACTGTCCTGCAGGCATTTGAAAAAACAGAGATACTAAGTACTGAAGACAAAAACTAATGACAAGTCACTCATTTCCCACTTCCCAATTCCCCCACTGTCTATTCGCTTTTGGAAAATGTTCTGGAAAATTTCTGCTACAATCTGTCTCAAGGTATTTGCTCACTGTGAGATACAATTGCTTGCATTAGCTAAACTAATTGTCAACCTATGCAACCACATGATAGAACATTAAGTGAGAGGCAACTGTGAAGTACTGAAGGACTTATGCAGACAGTTTTCCCAGCTGTCTTTTTAAGAGTTGTCTCAAATCCATTCCTAGTAGTAAAATTAACAAGCTTACAGTACCACTTTAGAATAGCACACTGTTAAAAAGTTTACATCACCATTCTATAGAAAATAAAAAAATCAAACCAACAAGAATTCTGATCTCTCCACAACTTTTGTCAGTTTAAATGTGGCGGGCTTGACCTTGGCTGGACACCAAATGCCCATCAAAATCGTGCTAACACTCCCCTTTCTAGCTGGATGGGGAAATAAAATGTAACAAAAGGCTCCCGGGTTGAGAAAAGCACAGGTAAGTCATTTACTAATTACAATCATGATAAAAACAGACCCAGTGTGAAGAAATTAATTTATTACCCATCAAATCAGAGTAGGGTGATGCGAAATAAAACTCATTCCCCCCAGCACTCCCTTCTTCCCACGTTCAACTTTACTCCCACGTTCTCTACCTCCCCCGCAGTGGCACAGGGGGACAGGGAATGGGTGCTGTGGTCAGTTCTTCACACATTGCTCCTGCCCTCCTTCCTCCTCAGGAGAGTCCCTCACAAACTGCTCTAGTGTGGGTTCCTTCCACAGGGTGCAGTCCTTCAGGAACAGACTGCTCCAGTGAGGCTCTCCACTGCTGGCAGGAGGGAGGGAAGAGAATGCTCCCCGTGGACCTCCTTGGGCTGCAAGGGGGCAACCCTTCAGAGGCTGTTTTCATTGCACCCTTTACCTGAGGGATTGTTCCCACTCAGAAGCACAGGCAGCATCAAACCAGCACCTGGCTCTGGCTGTGCAGCCTCAGGTGGTGCCTCTTTTCTCACCAGGAATGTTGTGGTGGATCAAAGCATTACCTTCAAAGATCTTCCAGTGGATGAATTAATGCTCAGCTCGTTACCCCCAACTGCTGAGACATTACAGCACCTGCACATACAGCAGAGGCCAAACTTGTCAGATTTTTTTAACTCAACAGTTATAATAAGGAATTATTTCCCTGTTATTCGTGGGAAATTAACTTTGTGTCTAGGGATTCTGCTACATGAAACATAAGACAGACATAGCACAGGACCCAGCTAATAGAGCACAGCAGGTGTGTTCCCCTTGAAGACAACATCTTAGACTTCTGCAACATTCATTTTTTCTGCCACTGTCTTCTAGTCCGAAATAAACTTCCACTTCTTTATTTCATAAGTGTAACTCTTCACTTTTTCCTCCACTGTGAATAAATTTTAAAAGAAAGAAAAAAAAGTTAAGCTGTTGAATGGCGCTATAGATTTGCTTTAAGCTGCACTCCACGTGTGGAATATTAAAGACAGTATTCAAAAAGTGTTCAGCACATATTGTTTACTGGATCATGTATTGCAGGGTAGGTCTTTATTAAAAGGCAGTATTTGTTCCACAACGTACGCTTCATACACTGGAGAACAGGAAGCCAATATGCTCATGTACAAACTGACTCTGCACTTCAAGTACTCTGAGAAGATTATCCAGTTTGCCAGCAGCAACCTGACTAGGGGGCTCTGGATGAGAAAAGGTAACACGGCAGAAACAAAGTGTAAAAACTGATTTGCATTAGTGTGCCATGGTGCATATGCTTGTGCACACCTGGGACTGGGGTGGACAAGACAAGAATGAGGCTTGGGGACACAATTCTCAAGCCACTGGGCACAGATAACCAATTTTTGCCTCATGTATAAATAAGTTTTATCACAGACACATGCAGCACCAAAACCATGCCAAGCCCTGTATTAAGCAAAAATCTTCCAAGAAAGGCTAAACTAATACAATAAACTGTAAAATTCAAATTAACAGAATGACCTCAAGCACAACTGCTTAACAGCCATTATCAGGGTTAAGAAAGTTTGCCTTGCTGGAACTTTAGGAAAAATGTTTTAGCCAGAGATTAAAAAGCTTGCTAACAACAGCACAACAGTGGAATGAAATTTATGTTATCTTACAGCACAAAAATCTCACTAAGGTTTGACTACAGGAAGTTCTACACATAACCAAGGAAAACAGAAAACAATCATCATATTTTATCATTTCACAGTGTACAAGTAAGTAGCTATGAAGAGAACTCAATTTTCCATGTGGTCATTTTTGTGCCCTCTGCTTCAAAAAGGACACCATTTGCAGACAATGACAGTTTGTTTTCTCTTGCTCCTTCCCCTACCAGCCATTACAGCAGCTTATGACTGTTACTGACGCTGCTTTACCATAGGAAATCCAACTGCACACTTTAGCAAATACCAAGGAGATACATACCTGTCTAAAGACATACAAAAAACATGCTATGCCCTTTCCTCTGCATTATCAGGATAAACTGCAGAAGGGGAGAAAGATGAGCAATGCATAATACCAGTCCTCCCAAAAGGAAATTAAAGATTGAATTTTACACTGCAATAAAAAATATATTTGAAAAAAATTGTACTTCACATTAGAAAGACATCACCTGAGTTTCTAAACAATTCTGTTTTTGAAATTACTTCTAAACACAGAAATAGATTAATTATGCCTATCCCACTGTGTTGCTTTGGGCTGGGATAGAGGTAGTTTTCTTCACAATAGCTACCATGGGGCTATGGTTTGAATTTGTACTCAAAACCAACACACTTACAGTGCAGCTTTTGTTTTACCTATTAAACTGTCTTAATCTTGACCCATGAGTTTTCTCACTTTGCTTTCCTGATTCCCCCACTCATCTCACTGAGGGGTCACAGTGAGTGAGCAGATGCATGGTGCTCAATTGCTGGCTGGAGTTAAGTCACAACACGTATAAATCAGGAAAATATTCACAGCAAAGTGAAATTCCATCTTTTACACTGTAGCTGCATAGTAAGTAATGTAGCTTTTTTAAACAGCAATTTAATTCCTCGGAAATGTAATGTTTGCTTCATGCCAATATTATTTTCAGAGCAAGCCAGAAAAATACTAGGCATGGCAAAAGTAGCTACAGGAGTTTTCAAAAATATATAATTATTCCACTTTAATTGCAAGTTAAGGCCTCCTCAGCACAACATAGTAGAAGCTGGCTAAAGAACAACGTCCATCACCATTACAGAAAACACCAGTACACAGTCAAGATGAGCACAAGTCTTATTTTAACCACAACTGAGGCACCAGCCTCCTCTTTGTGCATGTGTATTACACATTTGGAGGAATGCTTTCCCTTCAGCTCACAAAAAATCTGATTTACAGTCTGCGGACATCAGACACCAATGATCTTCACTTTAGTCCTGTTTGCCTTCGCGCCACTGCCGTGAACCCTCGTTCCAGGCTACATAAACAAAGAGAGCAAGGACCACATGGACAGTGACTACAGCAACTATGGCAGCATAAAAATAGCTGTCTCTGTCAGACATTCCCAAGGAACCTGAGAAAACAAAGAAAGTAAAGAATATTAGTTATGAGCTAGGAACTCTGACATGTCAAGTCACAATTCTCTCTAAAGACCAAAGTTACATTTACTCCTGTATCAGAAGTCTGAGCTCAAAATGATTCACAGGAGAGAATTCACTGTGACAGTTAAAGGCCTTGAAATAATTTCTAGAGCAAAGCAACACTATACTATTCAATATTTAAGATAAAATAACCTAGATTTGATGTCAACAGCTTAGAGTTCTACAACATTCACTTTTTCTGATAGTACCTTCCAGCACCAAACAAACCTCAACATCCTTTTTTCCTACATGCAACTCTTTGCGGGGCAATAAAATGGGGGACAGAGGTGGAAGGAAGAAGGGGGAGAATTCTGTAATAATTTGCCACTAAAACAGGAGAAAACAGTAGAAGAACAATTAAATTTAGAAGACTATTACCTTCTGTATTTAGACTATAAAACAATAATGCCCCACCAGTTAAGATACATGAATGCATCTCATATAAAATAAGCTTTCAAATATCGAAAGAACCAAACACTGAAATATTGTTTCCCTTAATTGATTTAAAAAAACGAACAAAGTCTCCCCAAAAGCAAACAAAACCTACACATTACAGCACTCCAAAACCATCACTCTGCAAAGACAATCCTTTCAGTGCCAACAGGTCTTGTCATTAACTGACACAGTGAAGTTAAAGCTCAGCTTGCTATGCCTCAAATTAAAAAAAAGCAAAAAAGGATCTTGAAAGTTACTTAACAACCTTTGAGCCTTCACGTACTACATACAGCAGTACACACCAAAGGAGAATCATCTCAGAACAACTCAGTTACACACTCATAAACTGCTCATAAAGCAGCTGCTTTCTCCTTCCTCCTCCCCACTTCTGCAGGAGAGAACTTCCTAGAACTGCAGGAGGTAAGTATTAAAGCCTTGCAGAATCAGGACTACAACATGGCTGTTTGTTCAAACACACAGCCATAATCTCTCTTCCTTTTTTTTTTTAAATTAAAAGAAAGCTCCACAAGCAACCACATTCAATATTTGAAATTGCACATAACTTGTTTAAAAGCACATATGTTTCAAAAAGCAAAATATAAACCTCAGAAACAACATTATTCTGTCTCTAACACATGATTAGTTTGCAATACCTGCAGGAAACATATCTCTGATGATTCTGACAAGTCTTCTGCAGGGTAGTGTTAAAAACCCTTTAGGTAAGGGGAACAATGCACCTGTATACACTATAAACCACTGTATAATAAACAGCAAATTTTGGATTGCAGACCACAATGCAGGGAAAGATACATTGACCATTTATATAATTTTCTCTTCTAATTAGACATTACAGAACTTTTTGTCTATATATGGAAACAAATATTCAAAACAGGAAGAACAAAGATGCTATTAGAGGACTGTGCTTCTCCTCTATTTTTGTAATAATAATGCTAATTGGCAGAAACAAAATTACCTTCAAATACATAAGCCTTTGATGAAAAATATAGCCCAACGGGTAATGTAATCATTAGAGCTGTGAAGAACAGAAGCGTTCTTAAAGTTGATGTTAATGAACCCTCATTTCTGAAATAAATAAGAGAAGTTACACACAAAAGAAAGTCACAACATATATGGCTAAAACAGGACAAGAACTTGTTCCAAACAGAAGCTGATTACTTCTCAAGAACTGAGTAAGTGTATTGTTTGGAAGCAATAAAGACTTGAAGTATGCATTTGTTGGCTGCAATACAAATGAGAGTATTCAAAACAATGTAATGATTCTGCCAGTCTAAGCTCACAAACAAAATTAAAACAATCTTTAGACTTTTCCCTGTTACTGCTTTGCAAGGATTATAACATAGAGGGGTTATGTTAATATGTTTATCAGTGCATTACTGCATAATTATTAAATATCTAATATTAGTTACACATGTACATGTCATATGACAGTATCCTGCATTAAAACTTGCCAAGTTCCTTTTCTTTTTTTTTTTTTAAGCAACCACAAGTCCAGGAAAATGACAAATCCTACAGGCTGGGATAGAAAGGGAAGTACATGGAATGAATTTAACAGCTTACTACTCCAAGTTCCTTTTTATTAGGTCTTCTTCCTCTATTTAAAAATAATTTCTCAGTTTTTAACAAAGAGAGCTGGAATAAGTGTAGTAACAGAACATAGAGTCACTACACCAAAACTTTGCCTTCACAGACCTAAACCTAGAAGAACTTTTACAAGAGAGGGCTTATGAAGTTTTTTGTACTTGGTAGGGTGTCCTTGAACTCGACCTGCTAGAACAGGTGTTGTGTTTACAAAACACCACATACAGCCTGGTTCTGTGTGCTTCCACCAGTTCTCACTCACTCTGCCTGGCTAACTCCATTATTTTATGATGAAGTAAACATGTAAGCCAGGCAATACCCTTCTGACTTTCAAAGATTGCCTCATTCAAAGACATGAGTCCTTAGGGCGTTGAAACAGAAATATATGTGTTTTTCTTTGAAAAAAGAAGTGGAAATGGGGAAAAAAATGACCTCATCCTCAAACAGTTATGTGCAGTCATGCACAGCTTCTACACTGCAGCCAACAGCGCTTCTGGCTGCTCATGTACTGCCATTGTACATTTAGGCAGCATATTAGGCAGCTTTAAAAAAGAAAAACATCCGAATTCTTGTCCTTTACTGGCGTTCGCCTGAAGGACTGTCAGGGTGGAGAACAAAACTGCATTCAAAACTTCCCTAGGGAAATTAGAAACCATTCTACCAACACTTACCCACAGACGAGTAAGATGACCTCCAGCTTATTACCAAAGTTAAAAACTCCACTGCTGACAAATACTTTTCTTACACTGACATACTCTCATCGCTTCCCTACGCGGCAAAAACAAACATTCGTGTATAAGCTCAGCCTAGCTCGGCACGTTTCCCCGGCGGCCGGAGCCTCCACGCTCGGGATTCGGGGCGGCCCAGGGTTACACAGCGTGACCAAGGCAAACCGGGGGCCTCCTCCTCCACCCGCTCCGGCTCCTCCTGGCCCGAGCTGCCGCTGCCCTCCCGCCCCGTGGCTGCAGCCCAATCGCGGGCTGATGGTGCCGGGCGCGCTCACCGCGGCCCAGCGAGCAGCCTTCCCCGCACCCCACCGCCGAGCCCTCCCGCCCCNACGGAGGGAAGGAGGGACTGAGGGATGGAGGGACAGAGGGACTGAGGGGTGGAGGGACAGAGGGATGAAGGGACAGAAGGATGGAGTGATGGAGGGCCAGAGAGATGTGGCAACGGAGGGCAGCCTGGGACCTGGACCACAGCAGCGGCTTCAGCTGGGCTTGAGCAAAGTCATCATCTCTACAGGGAAAACTAGCCTGAGCAGGTTCACTGCCAGCTTGGAACAGTGGTGCCATCTGTGCTGCTTACAGGTGCTTTCCTTGAGGGATATGGAGAGTGTTTGTGTATGGCAAAACTGCTGTCAGATGTCTTGGGTGAAGGTTGAGGTTTTCCAGGAAATGGCCGTGGTCCCAGAGCCAATAAAACCTCTGGTAACACTTCAAATGAAATAACAGAGGGCCAACGCATTCTCTAAAAGGGAGACTGCAAATTGTCTCTATGTCATCCTGTTAGGAGGGAGGCTTGTTCACTTAAAGGTTTTCTGCTCTCCTGCCACTAAATTGAAATTCCTTCTCCAGCCAAAAAAAAAAAATTCTGGTCAAAATCTGAAAGAAATCATCCCCATCATAACTAAAAAGTTTTGCAAATGAGAGTCCAAGGACTCCTGCAGAGTTCACTCTCCTGCAGCCTGATGAGCACTAAGCATTTCCAAGGTTAAGCTCTGTTCAAGCTACTCATTCACATTCCTGCTGAAGCTACTCTGCTTAAATACTCACCAAAGGATGGACTTGAACCCAGCTTTTCAACAGAAGCCCAGAGTGTTAAAGTCTCTGCTGTGCAATCAGTCTCATTTGAAGGGGAACTAATTGTTGACACTCAGTGAACAGCTTTTGCAGGAAATAAAGCCCTGCAAGCTTCCAAACAAAAGCTCTGGAAGCTGTTTAATTGATATTGCCATTTAATTGAATCTGATATACCACAGTAATAACATATTTGCCCCTTTTATGGTAATATCCTGTTGTTATCTTGCCCCTCAGCCATGCCAAACCTTAATTGTGGAGTCACTAACTCCACACGACTCCTTCCTCATCTTTTCCTGCAGGGTGCAGCCTTCCAGCATTCCTGCAACCTCTGCTCTGCTCCTTGCAGCAGTGCCATACAGCACGTGGCATGGCAGAGTGGCCACTTCTTTCCCTCCTGAGCCACCATGGCATCCTGCTACCCTGGAAGAGAAGAAATATGAGATGGTTGCTTTCCTTGCAATCAGTAAGATGAAGAAATAAGCACTTTGGTTTTGGTAGCTCCTGCTGTTATCCAGCCTCTCAGTTTACTCAGAGTGAGTTTCCTTCACCTGGGTTGGAGGACACTAAATGGGCACCAGCAGCTGTAATGGAAGGCAAGGAGCAGCACTGTCTGCAGCATTGATTTTCTACACTCTGATTACGAATACTGGAGGATTTTATTTTGTTTTCTCCAACTTGCGTGAGAAAGAAGTGAGTTTTGTTGAAAGCACATTTTTCCCCAGCAATGAACACAGCTCAGCTGGCAGCTCCCTTGTGTTTGTTAAGATGCAGCACAGTTTAAGCTGTTCAGCACTTATGGGGTCAGTTCTGGCTCTTGGGGTCATGCTTTCACTGTAAACCAACCAATTTTATGTTCTTCTAAAACAGAAGAGCCCTCCTCATCTTTGAATCCACTGCTACCTGAGCCAGCAAAGTGACAGCTTGCATGAAGGGGGCAGGAGGGGGCTGGCATGGACCAGGGAGGGCCTTTGTAGCCCCTACTCAGTTGGGTGGGGATGCAAGGTAGGTTTGCTGTGTAACTCAAGCTTAAAATTTCCAAATAGTTCTTCAAAACACCTAATAAAATTTCAGCTAGCCAATCTCAACATTCAATCTAAATGTGGGAGCAGGTTTTGTTTACTTATAAACAAGTAAAGCAATTACAAATAATTCTAGAAAATCAATTAAATTAATTTAGAGTTAAGATAGAAACTGGATCACTGAAAAATTATGTATGTGGGTACAGAGAACATCTAATCACTGGAGGATGTTCTTTCCACTTTTGGTTTGACTTTCTTGATTGTTTCCCCAGTAGGGAAAGCAATGACATTAGAAAGTTTAATAACAGAACAACAAAACAAGGAAATATAAAAGTGGAATAAGTCTCACATCATATAAACTTATCATAAAGATGCATAGCAAGGATTTGGAAGTAGCAAACAATTTAAGGCTGAACAGTCCAAGTCATTAACTTTTAATATAGTTACTTCATATCTCACCACACTGATGTTTTTATCTCCTAGAATAATAACAATTTTGCTGAATGACTTCCTGCATATCAGCTGCTTTTCTTTTGTGAGCACATAAAGGAAATACAAGTGTTAGAAAAATTTTGCAATTGTGAAAGAAAAAAAAGCCTTTTATTTGCATTTTTGTATTAGCTAAAAGACCTAGAGTATACAACGTTTTGTCTGTTTGTTTCAAATTTTATACATCAGATATTCTGATATTTCAGGCAGACCACAGACCTGTCTTACCCTCTGGACTATAGAGCAAATACAAAACTTGCCCTTAAGCAGAAACTGTGCTGCAAGCACAAGAAGCTGCCAGCTGTGGGACTAAATATCTGCTATTCTAAGACTTTGTCCTCAACAACGTTTGCCAGGAGATGCTTGAAGCATATTAAAAACACAGGCAGCCCCTGCTTTTCTGTGTCTCGAGGGTGCAGAAGAGGCAGGAAGGTGCCTGTTAAAGCAATACCATCCAGTGGCAGATGCAGAAAGAGAATCCAATCCCCCAACAGGAGCACAGCTGGAAAGGTGAAAGCTGAAAAGACATTATTTAAAAACAAAGCCACCTGCTTGAGAGTATATTTTTTCATTACTTGTTTCCATGGTAATGTATCAAAAAGGATGATCTACAAATAAATATTTATCTGTTCTGTGAACCTCTACACCCCAGAAAAGATGTTTCATACAAGATGAAATGATGGATTGGCTAACTCTGGAATTCTCCATGATAGTCCAGGTTGAAAGCCCAACAACCACAGAGCATGTTACACAGTTGGCCACCCATCTTCTGTGGGAATAGAACCACAGTGACATTAATGCTTGGGTTGGCAAAGAAAGCATTTATCTGGACATTATAGGGCTATATTCCCTGTTACTGCACATCCGAAGATAAGTTAGAGCAAAGAGCTCAGACACCCCTATTAGCTAAGGGAACTTGGACATCTCACAGTGTCATTTGCACCTCTCTCTAGTATTGCTGTCATTTTGCAATGAAAACATAGGGCTACTGGTGGAAGTGGTGCCTTCCACACGCATTGTGTAATACCTGTGGCACTTACATAAACAGAGTGGGAAAGACTTCATTCCCATAGCTGATGGGAAAGTCAACCAATACGTACCAATTTCAGGTGAAACTCTAGATGCTGAAGGAAACAGGCTCTTTTTCTGTAGAAGCAAATGTAAACAAAGTCTTACAAGTTATATGCAGTTTAACTAGTATGTGACATTCTATACCCCTGCCCAGACAAACGGTGCTGACTACAAAGTGGGTAGTGTCAAATTTTTTTGCAGGTTTGGGGGGGTACTTTTCCAAATAATAGTGTGTGTTAGCTCAAATGCATGGAAAACATATCCCCTTCCCACTGCTATTTGGGCTTTATTTAGCTGTGGAAAATGCAGAAGGTTTTTGTGAAGATGGAGAGTTATAGGGGTGGTGTTTCTGATGGCTTCATCCTCAACCAGTGATGGGTTCGTTTTGTTGCCAGGTGACATTGACTTTGTCTGACAAAGGGGAAGCTTCTGGTGTCTTCTCAACCTCCACCAAAGCCTTGCCACAAAACCCAATGCAGTACAGAATTATTTAAACTCTAATACAGTGGCCATGAAACAATTTAAAAACAGCCATGACAATTAGCTTTGGCATTAACAGGAATATCCAATACATGAAAGGAAATCACAGGCTAAAGAAGACCACAACAAAGCTCTTGAAACAGAAGAAATCTTAGTATTGGTAAGGCATGACAGGAGTTTCAGTGAGGTCATTAACTAGTGGACTCTTTACATTGCATGGCCACAGTTTCTGTTTTTGAGTTCCCTAGACATGACCTCATTCCACTAGTTCATGGGCTGTTTTCATGGCACCCTTTCCCTGAGGGATTGTTCCCATTCCAAAGCGCACAAACATCAAACCAGCACCTGGCTCTGGCTGTGCAGACTCAGACTCTTTTCTCACCAGGAATGTTGTTATGGATCAAAGCATTATCTTCAAAGATCTTCCAATGGATGGACTAAGGCTCAGCTCATTACCCCCAGCTCCTGAGACAATATAGTGGCTATATTTATCCTTTTGCTGTAAGTGTAACTCTCTTTGTGGGACAGAAAAAGGGGGTGGGTGGACTGTGGATAATTTTCTAACTTATTTGCCACCATAGCAGGATAAAAGAGTACAATGACAAATAAATTTAGAGAAAATCCACCCATTCATTTGCTGAAAGTCTGTTCCTTTATTGCAAGTTGATCACATGGGCAAAAAAGTCATATCTGACTAATTTCACACTAGATGATTAGATAAAATTTCATATTATTGTTTTAGTTGAGGCAGACCACAAACACTTTCCACCTTAGCCAAAAGGGTCACAAAGGGGAGATTATTTTCTAGTTAACAACAGAAATTTTGTAAGAAAAAAAGAATTCAACAGAGACAGAACCATTGGACTGCTCTAAGAGCCCAGGAAAACCATGAAAACCTGGGGATGCTTCTACTTTTATATGCAAACACAGAAGCACTAAACTGTTCATCTAGGGTTATGTGGCATCTTCTGCATTTATTCTGTGTTTGGTTTTTATCTTCCTTATCTGACTCTCTGAGGAATCTACCTGAACCTATACTAGAAAACCAATTGGGGTTGAGGCACAGGCATGAGCTCTACCTGCCACCATCCCCATTCCCCCTTTTCTGGCTTGCTCCTGGAGTGGATTTGTCCTGTGGCAGCCAGCGCTCTGCAGGCTCTGAGTGGGGACAGCTGGGCAGCACCAGGTCCCAGCAGGTGACAGAGAAAAAACCCTGTTCTCTTTCTGAGTTCACAGACACCACTGGAAGCAAAAGTGGCTAGAGAAAATGCAACTAGGCAATAACTTGTATCAGCAGACCAGGCTCTGGGGTTGCCACATTAACCTCCAGACCAGAGCTCTGTGCATTGGGAGTAGTAGGGGAAGAGTGATCCCTCAGTCACAATAGCAGGGGATTGCGCAACAAACATTGAATGCATTCCTCAACTCCACCCATACAAATAAATTGGAAAAGCTGTTGTTCCCTGGACAGATCTAAAGACACATTTTACAGAGTACAGAAACATCCATGGATTTTATGGCTTGCATACTGTCTGCTCATAAAAGGATGCTGTTTAATGCAATGGGAACTGTAATACTTTATGCCTACTAGCTCTGGGCTGACAGCCCTTTTCCTTCAAAGGATGCCCTCAGCAGCAGAATTGCCCTCAGCTGTTCTTTGCTTGCAGGTGAGAAGAAGCAGGAAGAAACTTGGGTCTCCAGTAAGTTCTTCAGTAGGGGCTGGTGTGAAGCATTCCCCTTTGGCTTTCTGATCAGTATTTGTGGAGTGTAAGAGGGAAAGGGTACTTTGCAGAGGGTCATAGCCAAGCCCATGTGGCTTTCCTTTTGTTGTAGAATAAAATTCCAAGCAGTCGGGTTGACCAAGTGGTTACATTACCACCTTCCTCAGAACTTGGGGTCAGATGAAAACAGGGTGATGCTGTTTGCAGACAGAAAGCAGAAAGTTTTGGTTTAGAAAGAAGATTGATAGATATGAATACATACCTACACATGTACTTTAAACCAGCAATAAGAAAGATAGTGCTTTGGAGTAAATAATACTATAGTACAACAATTAGTAATACTACTATATGACTGCATTGTGTGGGAGGATTTAAAAACCTGTCATTTCATTGTTGAAACAGTCCTAAAAGTGAAGAATTTCTGATGAGCTTCACAACATCAGTTAAATGAAAATTGCTTCCCCTTCCCACTGCTCCTGAAAAAGTCTATTTTATTTTCATTGCCGCTGACACAAAAAATAGTCCCTGTTCAACCTGTGTCCTGGACAGCATTGCAGAGATCCAGCACACTGGATCCATCCACACAACAAAATTTATACTTTTACAAAATTACCAGCTTTTCCACCATCCTGTTACATACTAAGCCATCCATCAGTATTACAGTGATGTTATTTGCATTCTCCAGTAAAATGAATGGTAATATGCTTCTAGCCATAGAGGATACCAGCAGCTTAGGATGTAAGCCAGGCCTAATTAATAGAGTAGCTAAATTTTAACTGATGATGTAGCTTCAGTTCTGTTCTTTGCATTTGGCATTTTCACTAACTAATAAAATTCTCCAAGGTCAGCTACAGTGACAGGAATTATTTGTTTGGATCCAGTACTGACCCAAAGGACATTTGAATCCAGCCAGAGCCTTAGTATGGCATTCAGGTGAATGAACACTGCTCAAAGGACACCATGACTATATAGATTTAATTTACTGAGTAGCATGCTTCATATTTTCTCCACCAAGAAGGATGGAGAGCTGCAAGTCAGGTTTTTCTCTTTGCCCAGCTTTCCTGCTAGGCACAAGGAGGAGAAAGTCACCAGGAGATGCTGCAGAGTGAATCAACAGGACATCCTCACTCAGGGAAGGCTCTCAGTGAAGTGCTTTGCTTTATCCAAAGCACTCATGACAGCTTTGCTCTGGGAAAATGGGGAGTGCAGCATGTGTCACTGAGCAGCAGTTGTTGGACAACTGTGTAATCAAATACCTATTGAGGATGGTTCATTTCTACACCTTAAAAATGCAAATAGGGATCTGTTTTGTCTTTAACCACAGGAAGGATATGGAATATGAAAATCTGGAGCTTTGGAGATTTTCATACCTGAAGATATCAAAAAGATAGGAGAAAGTCACTTACTCCTCTGCACACCAGAACTGGTGTAACTCTTCTTAGGCATGTGGAAACCCTGCCTGAAGCTCCTCTGAGACCTCACCAGGAAGACAAGTTACAGCCTTTAAAACTCACATGGGAAAACAGCTGAAGCTTTTGAAGGTTTTCAGGACTTAAGCTTAATTTTTTACATAAACTAGCAACAAAGAGACAAAAAACTCAAGCCTGCTACTGAAGACCCCTCGGTGAACATAGGGACAGATAGGGATTCTTGGAGCAGCTCTCTAGCAGGCAGTGCTAGAGAGGTCTGCTCTAGACCTCTCTAGCTGTAGACCTGCTCTAGACCTAGCAGGTCTGCTGCACAGACCCTGGCTGGATGGGATGCAGTCACAGGGAGATATGAAGGGAGCAAAGCACCCTGTGAGCTGCAGAGACCGGTGTTTCTCAGCCTTTCCTTTTTACAGGATGGCCCCTCCTTTCAGACTTCTTATTACCTCTAGTCTTTTCAGCACACAGGCAAACACATCAGTGTTCCTCTAATTGGTCTGCATGTAGGCACTTGTGTGTTGTGAGAAGCTGCTGAAGAACAGAGAGCCTTGGAGGACCTGAATGTGCATAAGTCTGGGCAGGGTTCTGTTTCTTTCCACTGGCATAACTTTCCATTACCTCATGTCTCTGCCCCATGACTGCCCTCCCCATACATGCACACATTCCTGTTCTCTGTGTGAAAATGAGAAAACACCACTTTCCCTCTGTCAGGCCTTTCACCATTACACCAAAGGATTGCATCCCCTTCTTCTCCCTCATCCAGAACTGAACTGGCTGCTTCAGTAGTAGTGGCAGGCCCACAGTAGTTATCCATTTGGTGCTGTGTGAAAGGTCTCTGCTCTATCATCCCCTCGTGGCAAAATTTATAGACAATTACTAAAGTTGCTAATTAAGCATGTTGGAAAATAGAAAACACTAAAAGCTCTGTTTCAAGGCTGCAGCAAATGCCATACACTGATTACAGGGAGGACAGGACATGAGCATGGGAGCATTAGCTCCAGGCCGGGTGACAGATGTTCCTGTTTTACTGGCATCCACCAATGATATGGCAATCACTCTTTAAATAAATAATATTCACATTTCATTGAATCTTGCTGCCTCTTTCTTGCCAGAAGATGTTTCATTTGCTGGTCTTTCCTTTGCTTGTTACTGTTTCTGCTGAGGTTAGTAGGAATTTGGCCTTTAATGAAATGTCATGTTAAGACATGTTGACTGTTGCATACAGAGCAGGAAAGGTCTGTTCTTGTGGCCAATTCTTCTTCAGCTTAGAAGGACCCCTCAAAATTATTCTGATATATTGGAAAATGGCTAAGTATGATGTAACTGTGATTACCTATAAACTCAGTTAATGATTAGGGTGTTCTTTTCACCACTATGGCAAAACTGTGATCTTTCCCCTGGGATCATTAACTAGCAAATACTTATGAGACTTGACTTTATGTGCTGACTCTCTCTGCTGATGATGTGCTTCTGAATATGCATCAGACAGAGCCAGCAGGTTCCCTGTCAGCTGGCCTGGAGCTGGTTTTCCTCTTATTTGAAGGCAATTAGTGTTTGATCATGTATTACCACTCATCAGCTCCCCAGCAAGCCTGGAGCATAGCACCTTCACTCACAGTTTGAGTTCCCCAGCCCTTTCCCTATGTTAGGCATTCAGAATCTGCATGCTTTTAGGTTTACCTCTTCTATAAAGGATAATGCATAATGCCACAGGGTCAGCCTTTTTTTACCCCCTTTCATGCCACATGTGAAGGCTGCAATGCCCCACTCCTTCCCAGAGCCAACATTGTTCATGTGTTTTCTTCCCACCTGAGAGGCTTCATGGGACATGAGCAATGCAAAGCCTCCTGAGGAGCTGGAAAACAAGGTCCTCCTCAGAGAACCTCACCAAAGTCCTTTCTGTGTAGTTCAACAAAGAAAAGCATACCAGAAACTTGCCCTGTCAGCATCCCAAGCCTTACTCTGATTAACTGTAGGTCAAACTGCCTGCAAAGAAGTGGCCCAGAAGACAGCAGAGCTCTCAGCCTGAGCTCAGACAGGCGCGGTGGTGCCTGGCTGCTGTGCTCCCCAAGCCCGGCTGCTGCTCTTCCCTTCCTCCCTGTAAGCAATGAGGGGGAGCTGCAAGTGCCCTGAGCCTGTTTCCCAGCCCTGGGTTTCACAGCACCTTTCACCACAGGGATGAGGATCGGTGAACCAGAGTGAATCGCACCAAATGAGGCTTAACTTGAGGTAAATCTGAGTTAATTTAGAATTGCAGAATCATTAAGGTTGAAAAAAATTCTCTAAGACCAGCAAGTCCAACCATTAACCCAACACTGCCAGTTCCTTGAGTAAACCATGTCCCCACACACCACATTTGCACATTTTAAAATTTCCAGGCATGGCGATTCCATTACTTTCCTGGGCAGCCTCTTCCAACGTTTGACCACCCTTTCACTGCAGAAATTTAATCAGGTTAAGCTCGAGAAGACACCTGATGAAAAGTGGATGCTTCTAAGAGCCTCGTGTCCAGTGCCATCGCAAGGAGGAGTCACCTCTGCCTGCCGAAAACACCAAATCCTTTTTGCGCTTACCAGGCTCAGTCCCTGCCGGTGCCAGCACTGCCGCACATCGGATGACAAAGTCGCTCTCTCCC